>JALPQI010002711.1:0-101783 GCA_025490895.1 Thaumatotibia leucotreta
TAAGAAACAAATATCTGTGAAAAAAATGTGATAAGCACACAATGGATACCAATTTACCGAGGGAACCCGATTATGATAATAATTTTGTCTGACATGCGCAGTCTTATTTTAACTCATCTTTATCTCAGGATTGTGTTTTAGCTCCGTTCGTCTTAACGGCATACTTAGCGGAAACTATCTAGAACAACTTTAGACAACGTGGCTGTCTCGAACTCGAAACTACTCGTCTTTGGCCAATTATTTCAATTACACCTACATTTAGCAACAAAGTTTCTTGCTTAGTTTCTTGTATTTATGTAGAATAAAATTATAGACCACTCTGTGACGTAATTACGTCTAGCATTGTATCTTTTCAGACTACTGACAATTGGTATATGTAGGTTAGGGTGTCCCATATTTTACGAATTTTAGAAATTAATAAGGCATACCTCCTAAATCTGTTTCTTTTACCTCAAAGCACTATGAAAATAAATTTCAGTTCATTCCTGTTACTGCAACCTGTGCCGACTTACATGCCATTTTCCTATACAATGTATGAAAGTAACCATTTTTTTTTCTATGGTATAAACTTATTATACTACTGCCTTATAAAATTTTTTTCATAAAATTAACTTAATAAGAACAGAAAAAAAATACATTAAGTATAATCAACTTACGGTCTGACCAAATTTTCTC
Organism: Thaumatotibia leucotreta; assembly: GCA_025490895.1. Classification (NCBI taxonomy): domain Eukaryota; kingdom Metazoa; phylum Arthropoda; class Insecta; order Lepidoptera; family Tortricidae; genus Thaumatotibia; species Thaumatotibia leucotreta. The sequence continues at coordinate 676 of JALPQI010002711.1, forward strand.
ATAGTAATTTGTATAGGAATTTCCGATGAAAGTCGGCACGGATTTCTGTTACAAGAATGATCTGAATTTTTTTTAAGAGTGTTTTGGGGTTAAAGAAGCTGATTTAGGGGGTATGCGTTATTAATTTCTAAAATTCGTAAAATACAGGACACCCTAATGTAGCTATATGTACCTGTGTCTATGTAGGTACCAAATAAGTGTCTGCCAGTTCTAAGGGACATATTTATGGTATAAAAATAGTTATATCTTCTTTTTTAAACAAAATTATTCATTCTTCGAATCAGAATAGCAGTTCTGTTTGCAATAGAAACCGCTGTTTGATCAAGTCCCGTACTGTTTTCAATATCGGGATTTGTTTTCGCATCGCATGTTGACGTTACCCACAGTTAGTTAGTTTCCTTTGTTCCGTAACTTTCGAACTGTGCTACTTGTTCTGTACAAAGTCTGACTGTTTTTAGCCGGCGTCAAAAAAGGAGGTTCACAATTGGATAGATTTTTATATATCTCCTATCTTGAAATGATTTGTTTTTTTTTTATCGAATTGGTGTAACCCTGAAATGGACTTGGAGGAATTAGTTTGTAATCAGTAATTATTTCTTTATTTGGTGATTATATTCTTAACTAGCGACATGTTGAATCACTCTGTCTTTTAAAAAAATAGCATCATAATCTGTTGCGTATTTAGTTCACAGATTCTAGTATACAAGCGTACCTACACAAGGACACGCCTATATATAGGTATTACCGCGAACTTCGAAATTTGTAAGCTTCGAGAATGTCGCGGTAGGGTCGCAATCGGAAAATTTAATCGTAGTGAAGCATTCATTTTTAAGCCATTGGATATTGTGAGTATTGTGTGTAGGCCTAACAACCCTAACCTAGAACCGAATAATCAAGACCAAGTGCGGGTAGTTTGCAAAACCCGCGCATCTAGAAGGTGTTTATACATTTGCTCGCCAGTCTCTCTGCGACCATGACTGTAACGTAAGTTTACGCGATTAAGTCCCGTTTGTGGTTAAATTACAATACAAATGCAAGCCTCCATAGCCTAGTTGGTAGCAGTGACCCTGCCTACGAAGCAGAAGGTTCCGGGTTCGAATCCCGGCGAGGGCATTATTTGTGTATTTAATATTTGTATGTGTCTATTATACCCATGTATCGTCGCTTGGTGCCCACATCACAAGCCTTCATTGAGCTTACCGTGGGACTAGGTCGATTTGCGTGAGATATCCCAAGATGTTTATTTATTTATTTATAAATGGGAAATTCGCAACAAGTTTCGATTAAGCCACTTTCCTTCAGTTACATTTTTATGCCCACTTTTCGCACGAGTGTTACTAAAAACTATTAAACTTTCGTGGATTATTTTGAGCGTGACGTGTACCTACTGTTAATAGTAGATTCAAGTAAACCCTACGTTTTCATTTCTGCAAATGGCCTAAATTTCTCAGAAATAGGTAAATGGGGCGGTAAGTAAGTAGCTAGAAATGCCCAAAGTCGCAATTTCCCAGTCATTAAGGCAACTACTTGAAAACTAATGGGCCATAGTTTATTCAAAGTAATTGCGTCTTAATTATGATAGTTTGGAGGCCATTTCAATTTAGAATTGTACAGTGTATGTGTAATAGGTTAGAAATGAGAAGTAGGTTTATAATAATTGCTCCGATACATATTATTAAGTATAAGTAAGTATTTAAAATTTTCTTCTTGATATTAGACGAAGGGTTTTTTAAATTAGTTCTTTAGTGTTCATGAAGGAACTTATTATTACAGTACAATACAATATTTTTTATTGCACACCATAATAACAGTAAAATAGCAGTATACAGGGTGTCCAGTAATTAATGGACAACCTTTTAACCACGAAGAGAGCACCTTATACTGAATACATACAAATACATTCAAATGCAAATACTACATAATACAGTACAAATACATTCAAATAGAAACAATATAATGATTGTACCTAACATTATTTTTGTAATAAAAAAACAATACGATATAAGATTTTTTTGCACTTGATTGTTGCTTTGCAAATCTACTTGTGACTTAGAGACATTGCCGGCTGACTAGACGCGACGAATGCAAGCGATTAATGAAAAGTCGTAATGTATTGCAAGTCTCAAGAACGCCTGAACGTGACGTATGTATTGTATGCTGCGGGCTTAAGGCGCAGGGCTTGGTGCGGTTCTTTAAACTAAAACAACTAGAAAGAAACACGTTTATGTATCTATTGCATTAAAAAAAGAGAAGTATACATATTGGGGATTGAACTTGTAGGAAAAATCACAAATGCTCAGAACCGATTATTTTATTCCACAATTAGTTCTAAGGCTTGCAAGGTCAAGCATTATTTATTTATTTAGTGCCATATTGTAAATGAGTATAATATAACGTGATTAAAAATTTAACTCATGTGTGCGAAACATTTTAATGATAAAAAAGACCAGCCAAAAATTAATATCAAAAAGTACTTCAATCCAAATATCTTCATAATATATCTGAGAATTAACTTGTGCAGGGGCTTTCATCACCCCCCGCCCCAAAGATAAAGAAAATAACCCATTCTGTGCCACACGCATCCAGCGGATTCCTGCGAACTTCACAAGGGCATCTGCCCACCTTCTGGGGGCCTAACCACTCTGGAAGCTATCATCATCATCAGCATATTTCAGTCCACTGCTAGACGCATTAGAAGGTAAATGCCCATTACCGCCACGCTGGGCAAGCAAGCGGATTGGCGATCACAGAAATGTGTCCACTAGAATGACGCTGCTGCCCATCATCAATCTTTTATCAAAGAATGGCCACTTACATTTCAATCTCTTAATCGACTCTACAACGTTGGGTTGGGCATGACACATTGCCTGATGGCAGGTGGACCAAAATGTTAACGGATTGGTAGCCGCTTTCAGATAGGAGAAGCGCAGGGCGTCCGACCGCTCGATGGGTGGACGATATTCGGAAGAATACGGGTCACTTTTGGATGAGGTTGGCTCAGGACCGGGACCAGTGGCGTACAAGAAGAGAGGCCTATGCTCAGCAGTGGGCGAATAACGGCTGAATATGATGATGATGATGATGAGTCGACTCTTACGACAGCAGGAAGAGTTAGGGTGGTGGAAAATGTATTCTTATTGCCGTCCTCAAGGTCAGGGGGCCTAGGAGATTTTCTAAGCGCTAAAATACGCCGCTTTAACGTACCCGAAGTTGTCACGCCTCCAAATAAGCCATTTGTTTCCCGTGTTCCGCGTACGAATGACGGATGGTCCTAGAATAAACCTGAGGGCGTAATAAGATCTTTTTAGAGTTCCGCAGATGAACAGAAAAAAATACTGTTCAGAAACAACTGTCCGTTGGTCATAATCAGAGATCGGACAATTGTGCGTCATTGTTCGCAATAATATGGATATGACTCAAAATTTGATTAAATGAATAATTAAACGAATAATTTTTTGAAATTTGATTTCGAAGCTTTGAAGTAACTATTTACAAAGGTTTTCATAGTTACCGGTGTCAAATAGGTAATTTTCTGAAAATGATTAAATGATTAATTTTTCAATCAACTTTGGAGTCATGTCAATATTATTGCGAGCAATGACGCACATTTGTCCGATCTCTGGTCATAATTGATTTGCTTTGAAACTAAACAAATACCGTAGGTATACAGTGTTTCATTCAAATCGGTCAGTAAGGGAAAGTCTGAAACTTTAAGGCATACGAAGATTTGTTCTTAGGAACCATGACCATTTTGATAAAAAGAAAAACTGCATTCATTCATTTGAAAGGAACACTGTACCCAGCTAGCGAATCGAACCCGGTTATTTTGAAAAAATAAACTTACACTAAAATGTCTCTTAAGAAACAGATGTCTAAAATGAATGGAAAACATTGTTTTCCAGTATTTAAATTTATTTTACTAAGGGCCTGTTTCACAATCTCCAATTAAAGCTATCTATCAGATAAAAATAACACGCTCTCTTTATTCTTCCAGGTGAAAGAAAGAGATAGTGTTATTATAAATATTAGATGTCATATACCAAAGAAAAACGACCAAGATCACCTATGTCCGAGGTGGGGATCGAACCCACGTACTCAGCTTTCGCGGCTGATGCCTGTACCCCTCGGCCACTCGGTCTTAGCAACCACCGGTCAAATTTCTCGGGTATATGCAATCCCTTACAAGGCTAGGCGCCTTTGACCATTCTCTAAGGGCAAGCACTAACTATATGCCTGCACCTCCTATTTAGAATACTTTACAGTTTTCTAGAATAGCTAGAGAGAGATGGTGCTGCCATCTTTTGAACATATTGTGAAAACACAAATCAAATTATTTATTAACTAAATATTTTGATTTGTACTTTTAATTTTTCTCCAGTAGTCACACTACTTAATACTATATAAATTATAAATATTAGATGTCATACACCAAAGAAAAACGACCAAGATCACCTATGTCCGAGGTGGGACATAGGTGAACCCACGTACTCAGCTTTCGCGGCGAAAGCTGAGTACGTGGGTTCGATCCCCACCTCGGACATAGGTGATCTTGGTCGTTTTTCTTTGGTATATGACATCTAATATTTATAATTTATATAGTATTAAGTAGTGTGACTACTGGAGAAAAATTAAAAGTACAAATCAAAATATTTAGTTAATAAATAATTTGATTTGTGTTTTCACAATATGTTCAAAAGATAGTGTTATTTTTTATCTGACAGATAGCTTTAACTGGAGATTGTGAAACAGGCCGTAAGTGTTTATTGTGTAAAACTTAAGAAAAAAAGTTTTACCTGGCTCTATCTCGCAAACCGCCATGGGCTTTTGAAATTTTCAATGATGCTGTATTTCTTCTGCCGCCATAACAACAAATATTTACCTACTATAACGTTAAATGAAATAGACATTTAAGGGTTGGATGGGGATGAAGGTATAGGTTCCACACAACAAACTTGTTTTTTTATGACAAATTGATAATGCAACGGAACCCTTCATACGCGAGTCCGACTTGCACTTGGCCGGTTTTTTTAGGAGTCAATTCGTGGGTTTATGATGTATGTGCGCTGTGTATTCCCTACAGTACAAATACAAAGACGAGGAAAAAGATGGAACTGGTACGAAAAATGGAGTGCACAAAAACGAACTTTGCGCACGTTTCGCACGCGGTAATTTCTCTTTTTGACGCACTTGTTATGAAAAAAATCGTCCCTTACGCGTGCAAAAAACTTTTTTTTAACACGGGTGATTGTCACCACCGTTTCACTCGGGCTCCAACTTTCACCCTCGCCGAAAAAAAGTTTTCCCGCACTAGTTAGGAAATGTACTATTTTAATTTTAAATCTGCTAGCTTTTTATTTTGTCGTCCAAAAAAACTTACTTTGACTGAAGATTAACCCTCAAGGTTTCGTGTCAGTAAAAATATGTAATAGGTTCTTCGAAATTTTGTTTCAGGTTTAAAATATTACATTACGATATAATAAGTGCGAAAAAAATGAATGACTAAAAAAGACGCCGAATAACCGATTTCCCGGAGTAGATCTCTATTTCAAATATTCTGTAGAAAAAAATAAAGCACGAGTTGTTTAGTAATAGTCAACTGCTATTTTATTAAATACATATTTCTACAATTGCTAGTGTGATGGGCACCTTTGCACCGGGGACGACTCGCGGGGGTCTTTTTGACTAGTTTTAAGTATTTTGTATGTACATAGATTGACTTGTTTATTCAATAAATAAATGAAATAATAGTAGCAAATAGGTAGTAAATTATGATGGTACTCTAACACGGATCCGCTATTTTGGTCAGTCATTCTGACGCTCACCACAAGTTCAACTCGTAATTAAGCAACAATGGAAATCTTTTATTTTGGTTTTATCTAAGTTTTTTAATCATTAATGAGGAGACTTTGTGTAACAACTGAGTCAATAATATAATAATTACCTACACTAAAAGGCCATAATCGGATTTTCATAGTAAGTCAGCCTTTAAATCAACCAGACTCTAGTATTTTTTTGTGAGTACCTCTTATGGTGAAGAATATTTCTGCTGAGTATCAACGTCCTATCGGTGACAGTTTTTGACTTATGATTTTTTTTAGTTTTTTCTCATCTCTGTTGTATCTCGGGATGTATAAAAGCGAATTGCTTCAAATTTTGAAATAATGTTCTTTATTTAGACATGCATCGAATTTAAAAAAATGAATATCGATTGTCGTAGAAAAAAAAGAAAAAAAAAGACCAAAAAATTTTTCATATTTTTTTTTGTGTACCTAATACTAGAGTCTGGTTGATTTAAAGGCTGACTTACTATGAAAATCCGACTATGGCCATGAAAAAGATAAGATACCAGAACCTCGATTTATCGAGTGTTTGACACCTACGATTTCGAATTAACGCCTTGTTATGTAACGCAGCGATATTTTTTTTTGTTCAAATTACCCAGTGTTAAAAAATGTATTAACAGGGAACTCATGATAACTTCGAATATTATATCGCAGGTTTGAAATAATGAAAGTCGACTGTATGTGCTTTCATCGCTGGATTTCTATAAAAATATTCGCATCAAGGTGTAGTAATGAACAAAAAAATATTTTTACAGTTTACTTGTTACGGAAGGTAACAATTAAAAGCATATATTATTATATTACTTTGCATACTAGCTACCCCTCGTTAACGCGAATCTTGCTTTTTTTTAATACTAGGAAGCACACCGTCGATGTTAATAAATCAGTTTGAAAAATTGTATTTTAAGAAATGAGAAACAAATATGAACAATTTTAAAATAAAAAAGTAAAATGGTGATCTGAAATTTAAATAATAATTATCCATATATTTTTTGAAATGCTGGTTTACATGAAGAATTGGTCATGATTATCAGCATATCTTAGTCAGCTGCTGTGGAAGTAGGCCTCTCCTATTAACAATGCCTATTGGCAGGTAAATGCCCGTAATCGCAACGCTGTGTCAGCGGATTGGCGATCGCAGTAATGTGTCCAACCAAAAAATTTGTTTAATAGATTTTCTTCAATATTTTGACACAAGTCATCAAGTCATCATCAATACAAATCAATATGCAAGTCGCAAGTTCATTCATTCAATACATTTTTTGCAAGTAGTACTTGATTTGTATGTGTGTGTAATCATTCACCTCAACAGTTTACTCTCGTGCCGATACCTATACTCGTGTGAGCCATGTATTACCACCATAGCTTGTGTAGGTAAAATTTCATCGTAATAGAAGACCGGAAAGTGGGTTAAAATAAGATTCCAAGATTTTCAAATCGTTGCTTAAGGATGCATTCAGACCAAACGAGCATTCGCTATTCTATCCCCCACTCTACGAAATCAACGAATCACGTTTTGTGTAACGATCGAATTTCGTACAGGAGGGGGTTAGGACAGCGAATGCTCGTTTGGTCTGAATGCACCTTATTAATCTCAAGGCTCTGTTTTTGACCGCAGCTGATACATACGCTGATCCACGAAACACTTAAAATAGACGTTCAAATAGTCTATAAATACAAAACATTATTTTTGAGATTCTAAAAATTAAACCCTCGTTAGTAAAAGTAGGAGAAAGGAATCTTCAGATGAATATCGACACTGGAAATTTCAAATGTCGTAAGGGACATTTTGTCGTAAGTACACTTTGAATTGCATAGAACTCAGAAAAAAATTCTCTATCGATCTGTATTATTAACTTTTTGATATCGCTTCAAATAAAGAAGTTATGAAGTGAATTTATTTTGTCGTAACTTCATATTGCTTTAAAAAAAATGTTGTATGGGTCAAATTTTTAATTTGAAGGGATAACGTGTCCATTTTCAACGTAGTATATCCTTCTTATTCAAAAATCCCTATGTGGTTAGTTACTACAGCAAAATAAGGTGCCTTTACGACATTCTATCTGATGAAATAAATACGAAACTGTGAATTCACAATGGCGTAAGGGACAAATGTTTTAGGCTTTTGTGCGTTACAACACAATTTCGAAGATAGTATGGCTCTATTCTCTTAATAAACTGTGTCGTATGTACATATAAATCAAAATAATTTTAAAATTTGATGTCGTAACTCACCTTTTAATTTTATAAAGTATACGTTACTACATTAAATACGGTACATGAATGAGAGTTACGCCTCAAAAAAGATGATATTAAAAATCTTGAAAGATTTTTTGTGTACGTTATAACATTTTGTTTAGTTTCTTATAGCACTTGCAACAGTGCCGGCGCGACTTGACCCAGGGCGTCTCAGGAAGAGGGGTGAGGGCAGAGCAGTATTTTTACTACCACATAGATACTGCATCGACCAGCAACTCACGCACATTTCCACTTCCACCCCTGGAGCATATACATCGCTCTAACGATTCCTCTCTGGACGGCCAACGGCCAATCAAGGCAAGCCGAGTCCTACAGTTCATCTTGGATTCTATTCCGACCGACGAAAACATGCCTGAGACGATGTCGCTATTGCCGAACAGCTCGCCACAAGCTGCCCCAATCTTATTATTAACTCCCTGGGAATCATGGGCTTATTTATAATTAGCTGTCTTTTGCCAATTCGAGAAATTTACTCTGTAGTACACGTGAACCGTGAACCAGTCTCAGCAGGCTATTGAAAAGTGTAGTGTAAGTGTAAGTGTGTCTATAGTAATAAGGTCCGGACATCTGCCATATTATCATCTTTATTATTGTTGTTTTGGTCTAATATCCGCCGCGCCGAGCAGTAATGATATTTTGTCGCAGCCCTTTTTATAAGTCATTACTGATTCTTGTCGAGGCCAGAACATTCCAAATTCTGACGGCTGCAATTTTGTGTACAGTCGGGTTCAAAATTGCATGGACAGTTTATGAATTAATTCATTCATAAATCGTCCATGCAATTCTGAACGCCACTGTACATCATAAGGTCTGCCTAGGTAAATACTTATTTTATGCATTTGTGGTCTGTAGAAACAGAGGAGGATGAGGTCCATAGTAGATTAATTGATAGTTTAAATCAATATGTTGCAACGTTGCAAAGTAGTTTGCTCTGATTTTTAGCAGAAGCTACATATTGCATCTTGTTTCTTACCCATGATTGTTATACATATGTTAATAGTTAGGATTCTCGATTCTTCACAGGCTTTGTTACTTTTGAGCTCAAGTAGCTCTTTATTGTTTTCTGTTATTGAACCCTTGGATAAGAGCTTACGAGTGAGAGGTTACTTTGATGGACTTCAACTGTGCGATTGCTCTTATCTTATCTTATCATATCTAGTTTATTCAGCAGATAATATGGCTCCGGTTTGGTGATTCCATAGAAAGGCTCTGGGCTGACAATGCGTGTGTTGCCGTTCTTTCCGGTAAACTCATCTGCTGTTTCGTTTCCAACAATATTGGAATATCCTAATACCCATCTAAGTGTAACTTCATTAAAGTCAAGGGCGTTTAATTTATTCTTGCAGCACTGGACTAGTGAGAGCATCGCAGCTTGACTGTTTGAGTTGATGTAGATAATAGATAATATTGGTTTTTATGTTTCTGGCTAAATTGATTGCCACACATAATGTAATATTTATGCGCGGAAATCATCATAATATTGACTTCTGTCTAGAAAATGAAGGCCATTTGCTGATGCTGACGCAAACTCTGACCTTAGGCCTCTCATCTACTTGTACCTGTGGTGCCATTTTCGACAATCATTCTGGTCGTTGGTCCATTTGTATCTTGAGGGTACTTCGACTGTCTGGTGAAGCCACATTCGATGTGCTTGTTTTATTTCCGAAAGCCCAGGTTTTCAAGTTGGTTTCTGCAGGCTGTTCAAACACTGAGAACACCCTGTCGTTGAGTGAAATTCATACTCAGTTATATTGAGGGTTGGAGTAGCTATTCTGTTAGAGAGCACTCTTCGGACCCATATAGTCGTGGTTTCATCACTTTGATTTAATTTCATTAAGGATGGTTTCTGTGAGTTTATTATCGAAAGCACCTTCGACATCAAGGAATACACACCGACCTGATTGCTTATTCTCTAGACTTTACCGCCGCATTGGTAACCTGTATCGTGTGCTTAGCTTATTTTTATTTTGTTTCTTTCTGTTATTTTCTTACTGGTGCAGTAAAGAATTACTTACTAACTTACTTACTTTTATGGACCTTGTGACCAGGTCAATTGGGGTAGTTTTTGGTAAACATGTTGATTTAGACTTAGAGATCTTGCCATCAAGTAGTGAAAGAAATAGAGATGTTAGACTAATAGTTTTGAAGGACTTAGAACGAGTATTATCTATACTCGTTTTTCCTGATTTTTGGTATAAACCGTACCTTGACACTAGTCCATTTTCTCAGTATAAACCCCAATGCAATGCTTGCCCGAAATATTTTGCCAGGCGCGGAAGGATGACGCCTTGAATTCGTTTTGATAATGTAGGAAACACTTCATAATTTTCAGTCGATTTGAATGGCTTGCACTAACTTAGCGCTCCTTAACCATTTCTTGGGCTACAAATGTAGGTTTTCAGTCAGTGGTTCGTTCCCTAAGGATTCGATAGTTCCTTTGACCGCACGTCTTAATAGCACGAGTATCATCAAAAAGGGTCATAGATCTTTGCGGAAGCAGTTAGATTACTTATCCAGAATTTCTTTCTTAATAATATGTTTTTGTTTCGGGCTCAGGTTGCTCTCAAAGCAATTTTTAGATATAATTATGTTTTCTTCTTTTCACAACACTAAGCTGACTAAAATATATACATACCTAACATGTTTGGTTTTATTTCCTATAAATTGTAACGGGTTATCTAAAATAATATATAATAAATTACACGTGAAATTGATCTGCGTCTATGAAAATAATACAATTGTAAGTACACCACTTTATATTTTCTTGCATTTTTACGCTACTTACTTCAATTAATCTGGAAACTAGAATGACTTTACAACAGAAAATAGTTGTAATGTAGCATGTTATTTGACAGTTACGACAAAGAGGTAGTGTTTTCGTTTTTTTTGTAACAGATTTCCATAAAAAAACTAGAAATTTTTGGAGGCGTAAGGGACATCTGTCTAGTAAATTTCTGTCGTAAGGGACACTATCTCCGAAACTATTAAGTTTACAAGTATATACCTAATTGTCTAATAAAGATAAAGCTTTTTCGTAGTTATGTATATAAGAACCATCTAATTCGGATGAATATTTAACAAGTTATGATTTTTTTAAATTTTGGTTTTTGTTTTTTGGCTCTCCTGAAAAGTGGACCTTTGTCCCTTACGACATTTGAAATTTCCAGTGTCGATATCGTAATCTCATTAACACGATCTGACCGGAATTGTTTGTCAAACAGTCCAATAAAATACAACGTCGTCCCACAGTAATTATGACTAATTGTTTCAGTACAAAAGAAAAAATAAATTGAATCGAAATCCTGACGACCGAAGGAAATATTTACATTTTTATTCAATCGAAGATTCTTCAATAGGACCCCTTGTGGAATTTAATGGAAAATAACTTTATTTTTAGCGTAATTGCTTTGATAAAACGCATATTATCTGAAAATGGGTCAGTCGTGCGATTTCATAACGGTGTTAAGGCCGTTTACTCAGCTATGCTTGATATTATTATGCTTATTCAACATTATGCATAATTATTTTACGCCAAATCTGTTATGCGATTTCATAATAAGGACTATTAATGTTAGGCATATTACCCGTCACATAAATGCTATTACTTATTAGTCCTTTTTTTATATGCCTGGGGAGAATGACAGTGATAAATTTATCTGACGGATATGTTTATCTGCGCATAATGAAACAGGTCGTTAACAGGAATTTGCGGTGTCCTAGGTGAGCGATTCCCTTGCGAATGTGAAGCGACGCGACTGGATAAAATAAAACTGCCGCCAGCTAATACAAGGCCCTACATGACCAACCCCGGCACGGCGTACGGACGACGCGACGCGAACGCGATCAGGGTGCATGCTTAGCCAAGTTGCCAATCGCTAGCGCTTAATCGTCAATCGTAAACGAAAGGCAGCTAACTGTCTTTGTCGCACTAATATGCATGAGTGACAGAGAGGGTAAACTACGATACGTTACCAAGCGCTAGCGATTGGCAACATGGCTAAGCAGGCAGTTTGTTTAATATTTTCGCGCGATCGAGATACAACGCCTGATTAGTGAGTCGTTTTGTTGATTGAAAAGGTCTGATCGATAGGACTTTTCGCGTGCACGTAGGAAGAAGGCTATCGCATCGCATACATTCGCGACATCGAATCGTGTCGCAAGTTTCGTCGCTTTGAATCACTTACATAGGACAAAACCTTTGTCTCACCTGTAACATTTTACCAAGCAGCATTACTAATTATTATCAATCCATTTTAACGACACAGGTAAAGAGACGAATATACTCGTACTAAATAATAACCTTTAATAGAGAAAATGTCAATATTATTTTAATTTAAAATTCTTTCAGTTTCTTAACGCGTACAATGGTTGTTTGCTTAGAAACTTTGTATGTATTACAATCAAGACTTTGTCGATAAAGTTAAGAGACCGCTCGGGATTAAATCTTTGAACCACATTTTCTTTGGTATATTAAAATCGGATAAAACTTAACCTCACATGAATAGTCGCACTAGTGATTTATAATCTATGTGGGTACTGTCACTGGCCGTATTATGACAGCAGTAAGAATATGTAGGTACATTTTTCACCACCCCAACAGAATTCTTCACGTGGTTGTCATAAGAGACAATATAACTGCATATATAACCGAACGTATTGTGAAAGCGAAAACTGAGCACGTGGTTTCGATTCCCACCTCGGACACGGTGATCTTGGTTATTTTTCTTTGGTATATGACATCTAATATTTATAATGCATATAACCGTTTAGGAACTATTAAATTTAATTCACAATGCCATGCTCACCATTCAATAACACCATTTACCAATTTGTTGTATTAATTTTTTTTTGTAATTAGCGTTTCATTAAACAATCCATCAAAATGCTGTTTTACCCAATGCGGTTACCCAGTATGGCCTGATTCCAATTTTTTACTCCCACCCAGCAAAATGCAGTGTACAAAATGCGCCACAATTTTGCCAAACCACGTAACATATTTTTACACTTTAATTTTACAGCTTTAACGGTTGTTGTCGAATTTCGGAATTCTGCAGTGGCATTCGACACGATTTCACTCTATTAACTTGTAAATTACATTTTAAGTAGACTTGCACAGTTTAAATAGTGTTTTAGTTATGTTTATGCTACTCTAGCTTTATTAAATACTAGTTTGTCACCCGCAACTTCACGTAGGATTCGGTGATCACGGGGATGCAATGAAAAAAAAATCCTATGTCCTTGATCAGGATTTGAAAGTGTTTCACATTATACATAGAACCGGTACGAGTAGCCGTTGGGGCGAAAAGGTAAGTGGACTGATGACCTGGTGAAGGTTGCAGGAGTACGAAGGATGCGGGTGGCGTAGGACCGGTAATTGTGGCAATCTTTGGGGGAGGCATATGTTCTGCAGTGGGCGTCTTTTGGCTGATATAATGATGATAAAAGTCACATAAAGTAACATATCTCAGGTTGCGCTGTAGTAGTTACGTCTTTTATGAAAAAGTAAGTCTAAACTATTTTTCATTCTCGAATAGTCAAGCCTTACTTACTCTGTTTAATTAAAACGTGGACGACAAAAGGTGCTCGTTGCTGACTTAAATATATGTATAAGCCATCTTCAATCTTATGACTTGATATAGAAGTGGTTGCTCATTACCTTAATACTTCAGTTGCTTCAGTAAAATAATTATAGATTTTCACCAAAAGTCGGATATTTACGATTATAAAATTACATTGGTTTGTATTTAATTGGAACTCTCTATACTCGTATATGGACTAGAAATGGACGCTATTGTCAAGTGCAATAATATGTATTGAAAAAAATCAGCTTATAAATGAAAGTGCACTGAGACATATTTTTGAGCATTTTTATATTTACCTTATTTTGCCTTTGACTGTAAATGTAATTGTTTGCCTATATATGTCATTTCATTGAAATATCAAAGTATAATTAATCCAGATGCCTGAAACCTCTAATAACCCCATAAAGGAAACTGTGTTAAGTGCTGTATAGCCGTGCCCTGTAATTTAGCTGAAAATTTGTATTTCTAACACATTCGCCTTCGGTCTTTATTATTACCCATAGGGTATAATTTTATTATCGTAGTTTGTGCTAAATAAGTTTCTATTACACAACAAAGTAGGGTAGACAGTTGCCATCAGACATATTGGAGAGGCCAGAGGCCCGTTTCTCGAAAGCTTGTAACATGTAATACAAGCGAAAGTCCTTATCTGGGTGCTTAGACAAGTTACCAATCGCTAGCGCTTAATCGTCAATCGTAAACGAAAGGCAGCTAACTGTCTTTGTCGCACTAATATGAAAGAGTGGCAGAGAGGGAAAACTACGATACGCTACTGAGCGTTAACAATTGGCAACTTGGCTAAGCATCCCGATGTTAAAAAGAGACTTCCACGTGAAATAGGCCCCAAGAGCCCATTTCTCGAAAGCTTATAACGTATAATACGAACAGAATTTATTATCGAATTAATAGTGTCTAAAAGAGACTTATATTTGTGTTATAATATACAAGCTTTTGAGAAATGAGCCCCAGGTTGATAAAAAAATATCTCAGCAGCAGGCAAAGCCAAGATGTAACAATAATCAACAGGTAAGCAATCGTATACGATAAGCAAGTCACGTGACCACAATAAGGTAGGTAGGTATGCAAATGATCTCGTGACTTATCGTTCGAATCTGTCATTCTCACACATTTGTTACTTATCGCTTATCGTAAACGATAACAGAATGGCATATTCGCTAGGCCTGCTGGTCTCTATTTAATTGTCATGTCGTTAGAGTGCATGTCCAGTTATTTTTGAGCATCGTGTATATTAAGTGAACGTAACGGTTACAGTTGTTGTTACGAATTTTGATTTATTTGTGTCAATCACTGACATAGCGTTAGGAGTACATTACGACACAAGTGCGAAAAACATGAAATCCGAAACGAGTGGCGATGTTTTAAATCAACACGAGTTACGAATTTCGTTGTCGCACGTGTATCGTACGACGTTTTTCAGTACATATGGAAGATTTCGACCTGACGTAAAATGAACCACTTCTCGCGCTAGCACGTAAAATAAGCGCCATCTGTACTGAAAAATATCTTATATCACATCACCAATGTATTTATTTAGTGAACGCTACTTTCAGAATGGTTAAAACCACCATGAATAAATTCTTTAGCAAATAAATACGAATTTCGGCGGTTGTGACTTTTGTTTTTTTAAGAGTGCATAACTGGAGCCTGAAATAAGTGGAAATGCCTATTTGCAATAAATCGGTGGCTTTTGGTAGACTGATTCGACGGTATGAAAATAAATAAAAAAACATCGAGCGGTTTTGCCACCCATGCATGTCACTGATTGAGTTGGTTACTAAAATATACAGTTGGATTCGAGTGCACGATTTTTACTAGATTAATTCTTGGAAATTGACGTATTGGATTTAGGCATTTCATTTGATGGATCCTATGGAGGATGATACCTTTAGTGTCGTTTGGTAGCCAAAGTTTCGTAACCAGTTTCGAAATGGGAATAAAATTCCAATAAGTAACTGGCCTTAAATTGGGACTTATCATTACTGATATGTAACCAGGTTTGTACCAAATCTGGCTATGAGATGGGAAAGTTATTACCATTTCATAGCTGTTTTTCTTCTGTAATTTGAATTGACTAGACATGTTCTTTCCTTGGACCCTTCATATCCCATTTGGCAGCCAGCTACCAAATCTGGCGACCAAATGGTACTAAAGGCGATGATCCCAGTTTTGTCGTGGTTACGATACGATGACCATCACAGTTTTATACCATGATCACATTATCAGACATAGAAGTCACGGTGGCTCGAACGAAATGTGGTTCTAGTTATTATCAAACCGCGATTAGAATGAGATTCGAAAGTACTGTTGACACTACAGTGTATAAATAAATATATGATATATTCATTATTCATAGTTTAAGTGCCGAGACTTCTTCTTCATCATTTTTATTTTTTTTTATTTTTTTATTTGCTTGAATATAATCACAGGGATGTTACAGGGAAGTTGTGTGTGGTACAGTATTCAGCCTACAAATGGGCATGCAAACATTATATAATCTAGCTAATTAATTCTTACGTAACACTTTGAAATAAATTCTTATAACAATGACTAGATATTACCTATACCTATATCTTATTACTATGACTAAGATCAACATGCGGCATGCAGCAGTTATTTATGTAATGTCAATTTAATATAAATAATTATTTTTTATAATTTAACATAATATAGATAAAATAAATTCATTGCCAATCTCTAATATAAATGAGGCTTATAATCTAAATATTCTTTCACAGAGTAAAAAGCATTTTGTATTAAAAATTCCAATAATAAAGTCTTAAATTTAGGAATTTCGGATCGTCTTATTGTATCAGGTATCTTATTATATAGTTTGGGTGCCATTCCAAATATGCTTTTTGCACATAATGCTGTCTTTGATCGTTTACCTGAAATTTTGTCATGGTGTCGTGCACTATTCATAATAGAAAATTGGTTTATATTTAACTTTACATACATAGCTATTTCATAAATATATAAACAGGGTAAAGTTAATATCTTATATTCTATAAATAATTGTTTGACTGTATCGCATTTGTGCAGCCCACATGCTGAACGTAAACAGTTTTTTTGTGCTTTAAAGGCTAACTCACGATCGGTAGAGTTACCCCAAAACACAATTCCATAACGTAGTGAAGCCGTTACAAATGCGTGATATGCCGTAAGTACGGCTGCTCGACTTACAACTTTATTTAACTGATAGAGGGCATATGAAAATCTACTTAATTTATTACATACAGTGTCAATTTGGTTTTTCCATGACAACTTATTATCTAAACTATCATCATCATCATCTCAGCCATAGGACGTCCATTGCTGAACATAGGCCTTCTCTCTGGACCTCCTTATGTACCGGTTAGATGCGACCTGCATCCAGCGTGTCCCGACGACCTTCATAAGGTCGTCTGTCCATCTTGTGGGTGGACGTCCTACGCTGCGTTTGCCTTACAGAGACTTACAGACAATTTATTACTTAATCACTCAATACTTCTATTAACAATTCTTTTCTTGGTAAATGTTGTGTCATTTGTTACGTCAACAGTACAATCGAATCCCTTTCCGGTTTGATAATAGTTTCTACGTCGGAATGCAGTTCAATATACGCGATTTAATCTGTTTAAATAGTTTTATTTCGGTAGTAATTTACCCTAAAGAAGAAAATTACAGTACCAGGGATGATATTCCGATCAAAATGTAAGCAAAGACTGTGTGACTATAACAATGTTAATTACTAACTCTTTACTTTAGTAAAAACTTTTAAAATTAGATAAAACAAAGTACGGTACCTTTCCTAAAAATATTTCAGATTCTTTACTTTCTCCACGTTTTAATCAAGTCCAGGATAATTCCGGCACCTAAACTATTTTTAACATGTTAAAAAAAAAAGGAAGGGGTTATCAATTCGAAGATTTTTTTTATGTATGTTCCCCGATTACTCGCGCTTGGGCCGATTTGGAAAATGTTTTTTTATTTGAAAGTGTTAAGTTGGCCCCATTGCCATGGGGTTCAGATAATGGGATCCTGAAGAAATCGAAGGAATTCTTCGATTTTTTCTACAAAAAGTTTTTCTAAGGGACTAAAATCGCAATCATAATTCGTCGACCGTAGGTTCAATTAGGGTAAGGGACAAAATACAACTTTTCAGGAGAGCCCGACAAAGTTTTTTTTTCTGCTTATTCGCTCATAACTTTTGTTGTATTTAACCTTTCCTGGCTCCGATTTCACACGTATTCTTATATTTTGGAGTTCTTTCCGCCTAAATAGTATTTATTTACGTAGACTAAATAATAAGGAAAATTGGTGTCCGTTACTCTAATGTGTTTCATTACTAACGTCGATTACACTCGTAGCAATTTTTAGTCATGTCCCTTACGCTAATTTGATTTCGATTTACAGATCCAATATCATTTTAAAAAAATAAAGTAAGGGCATTTTAATGATTTTTTTAATTAAAGCAAAATAATGTAAGATAGTGTATTTGTAAAAATATGCTACGTGAGTTTTAGCGTAAGAATGATCCGTTTTGAAAAATAAGAAAAAAAATAAGTTATTTTGTCTAAATGTGTATAGGAAATCCAAGTCCTATTGTTTGTGTGGTTTAATTGAAATGTCTTATTCCCTAACCTGTACCTACGCTAAGTCTTTTCTTGGAATGAAACATGATTATTTTCGTAACAATATTTCAAAAAATAAACAAAGATACATACATAAAGCTGATCAGAATCTCGTTTGAGTATTCAGGTAAAACGTAAGTTATTATGTTTGATAGTTTTACCACACAGTAATTATCTAAAAATAATTATGACAGAAAGAAACCAAAATAATGTACTTTTTCTACTTTAATAGATCTTTATCAGTTAAATATAACTTACTTAAAATAATTGACAGTGTTAACACAAATAATAATCATTTCTATCATTCATAACATAAATTATAATAAACTTTTTTAACAGAGATAATGTATTTCTATGGTTTTAAAAGAGGGAAAATATATCTCGCTGCGACATACTGTCGCATCAATCACGTTCTAAGCGTGCAGGAAAATATACCCATAGACACCAGAGACATAAAAAAAGTGACTGAAATAGTTCGATTGTGAACTAGGATACCTATCGATATTCTAATTGTTCTATGGTACCGGTACCACTTAAAGCTCAAAAAGAACAGGTGAAGGCAAATCTGAACCTAAAGGAAAAATTTCCTTGTTAATTTTCCTTTACTGCCAATATAAATATCCAGCATAGAAAAAATATTCACAGTTCCTCATAATGGCTGCATTGAAACATTTAAAGACTACCCTCTTTCTTCTATTCGACATGGCTATTGTCAGCGAAGCTGAAAAGTGTGTGCCAAGTTGCGATAACGAGTGCGGATCAGAGGGAGACAAACCGGGGCAATGTTGCCAGCAAGAGGGGTACTCGGGCTTCATCCGCTGCGATGGTCAACAGATATACTGCGAGGACACGATGCGTGGGGGTGACATGGCTTGTACGCAATGTACGCCCCCCAAAAACATGGCCATGAAAAATCCGACCATGGCTGACGTTGACGTGGCCTCGGATATCATAATTTTTCCCGATTCCGAGTTCTGTATGACAAATGATATCAATAATCATTTAAAAAAACCGACTTCAACCGATATCTCCAAGATCCCATAATCAGACCTTGATGCCAACGGGAGTAGTTAGGTTTATTCTGAAGTCGGTTAAAAATTGATTTATGGAAATCGGTTGACGTGGTATCGAGTTATTCATCCAATTGTCGTGCACAATGCACACGCTTAATGCCAATTAAGACTTCTAATTATCAGAACTAGACAAAATTATTCGAAAGCTGATGGACCAAATGGGACCATCAGCTTTCGAATAAAAAAAGAACCATCAAAATCGCGTACAGTCGTATTGAGAACCTCCTCCTTTTTTAAAGTCGGTTGAAAACACTATAATTCCCTTTTATAATTTACTTGATGAACTTTGTTATTGGAAGCCTTGGATAAGAAATGATGGCAAAGTAGGTAAAGAGTTGGAAGAAATTACTTCATATTTTATTATTACTTATTAGTACAGAGACCCGACCTCCTGGGCCAGTGCACTCCTGGCATCGATCCGTTTCAAACGAGCTCCGTACGGTTGGC
Organism: Thaumatotibia leucotreta; assembly: GCA_025490895.1. Taxonomy (NCBI): domain Eukaryota; kingdom Metazoa; phylum Arthropoda; class Insecta; order Lepidoptera; family Tortricidae; genus Thaumatotibia; species Thaumatotibia leucotreta. Next base: position 20,511 of record JALPQI010002711.1, read on the forward strand.
CTAAGCTGGAGGGAGGCTAAAAGTGTTGCTGAGGACAGAGAGGCGTGGCGCGATCTTGTGAAGGCCCTTTGCACCTCTGGGGTGCCTTAGGACGACAACAACACAGATTTCGTTTTTATTTTTTTTATTCATTCATTTATATTAGGTTAAAAATTTTCTAAAGTCTTCGATATTATAAGTACTTGTAATGTTTCTAATTTTTAATTAGCATGTATGGAATAAAAATGGCGTATCATTGGGAAATAAATGGTGAAATCAAAACACTCCTTCAATTAGGATAATTTTTTGTTCATGCATTGTCGCGATTCTACACAATAGATTCCAGACATCTGAACTTGATTACTTATTTCTGCGACCAATAATTATATAACATGGACGTGTTCAATATGCCAAGATGGGCAGGACATAGCCCTATTCTTAACACTGCGCATATTTCGGCGCAACATATTTGACAAATGTTTATAGAATATGGCCAACCAAAACTTTGATGGACAAATCACAACTAATTTTAAATGGCGGTTTAAGTTTTTATAGGTTGACATGGAAATTCAATACCGTGAATACCGTGACGCATTGAAGAGGTGGTGACATTTATCAACTAAAATTCAGGACCGCTTTTGAAAGGCAATTTAGTATGACATGCGGCTTCAATGTTTTATTTGTTCGTAGACTTGGGTAATGATTTCTACAAAATCTTGAGTCTTCCTATTAGAAACTCTATACAACATAGTCAAAGTCAACGCAAACTTTGCACTTTTGAATCTACTTCCAGTTTTAAAGCTACACTACTTCGGGTACGAATCCCGGCGAGGGCATTATTTGTGTCTTTATTTATCACAAATATTTGTTCCTTGGTCATGGCTGTCTATATATTTAAGTATCTATAATATATTAAATTACTTATTGATTCTGTAAAGTACAATCGACAACACACCTGTGAACACAGGCAAAGTGCCAAAAATATGTAAACAGAACTTTATTGCCTGGACATAAAGGTGTGTATACATATTTCTGGCACTTTTTCTGTATCCACAGCTGTGTTGTCGATTGTACTACAAAAAAATAGCGTAACGCACACATCGTATAAATTACTATGCGAGCAAATTAAAGTAAGGAACAATTATTTCAATATCCACGCAAATCACTTTAGGGTATCGGCAAAACATTTTTTTTCGATTCCAAAATTATTAGCGTAATAACACTTTTGTTATTTTCTCATCAAAAATAAACCGCGTAAGGGTCATTCCCTAAGTGCAAGGCCGGTTACCTTGTTTGAATTCGGTTGCTTACGTACATTACACTAATTATTAGTAGCTGTGTAGAATTTTTTTCTTATTACTTTATTTTTTGCAGCTATTTTGATCCGGTACACCCTAAAAAAAAATAGGGTAAGGAACATTTTTTTTAAAGCTAGAATTTTTTTATATACACCATTCGAAAGAGCGCAAAATTCTGAACAAAACTGTATACTTAACTCATTTTCGACATTTTGTCCCTTACCCTAATTGAACCTACGGTCGACGAAAATGCGTACGCATGCTGATAAATGTGTCTTCACCCTTACGAACCCTCGATTAGAAAAGGTATTCTTTAAAATACGATTGCTAATTACCTCCTTTTATTTTAAATTATCTATTGCTAATTTTTGTCAGCCTCCGTAGCCTAGTAGTGACCCTACCTACGAAGCTGGAGGTTCCGGGTTCGAATCCCGGCGAGGGCATTATTTGTGTATTTATTTATCACATATATTTGTTTCTTGTTCATGGCTGTCTATGTATAAGTATCTACATGTATCTATCTATTATGTATGTCGTCGCCTGATACCCACATCACAAGCCTTAATTGAGCTTACTGTGGGACTAGGTCGATTTGTGTAAAGATGTCCAAAAATAACAAAATAACAAGAACTAATTACCTCCTAATATTTTCTTCGGTTAACGCGAGGATTACACATGAAATAAAACTATGAAAACGGATGACTCCGCAGACCACGAACCCTGTAAAGTGTTCGAAACGTCGGAATGAAGTTAAAGTTAGTTAATATACGAGAGTTTATCCGTTTTCATAGTTTTATTTCATAATTACCTCCTTTTTGTAACCAACAAAATAATTTAAAGCTAAAACAACACTAACTAGTTACTTTCTAGGAAACACATTCAAATTCAAATTCATTTATTTTGCAAGAACATACAGGTGTTGAGGGTAAATGTCACAAGTATTATAGGTACGATTTTACCTATAGTGTGACTGTACATTCTACCACAATATGGAATGCAAAATCTTACACTAGCTTAATATTAAATAATCGAAAAGTAAATTAAATCAATTAAAATGTTGAATTATCAAAATATTACATTATCAAAATAGTACATTCTACCTCAATATGGAATGCAAAATCTTACACTAGCTTAATATTAAATAATCGAAAATTAAATCAAATTAATTAAAATGTCGAATTATCAAAATATTCATTCAGATTATAAAACGGTCTTGTTGTCAAAAATGCTTTCAATTTTTTTGAAAAATCATGTACATTATTAGATTTTCGTATATCCTCATCTAAAAAATTATACATTTTAATGCCATTATATTAATGCCATTGAATGACCTAGTACGGAAATGGATTTGCTCATTCCTCCAAATAGCGCAGGTAGGTATGAGTCAACCAAAAACAATCAAAGGATACAACGTGACCGTGGACTCTGGTCAAATAATGGAAATGGGCGAAACTATTGCAAATAGGTCGGGTCAAGAATACCCGTAAAGGCGTATTGATGATAAATAATTTGAACGTCGTCTTTTTAATAGGTATTGAATACTAAGGGTTATTAGTATAAGATTACTATAAACAATTAGCGCTATCTAAAACCTGTCTCTGCCATTTAAGTGGCTTTTGAAAAATCTGAATAAAAAAATGGTACTCACATGCCACTATCACCATTAGTTTGGCGCAGTAGGTATAAGGGTATAACCGCTTTGTATGAATGAAAGAAATAGCTTTGAGTGATGTGACGCAATCGCACCACGCATAAACTTACACGGGTTTCTGTGGCGCATCATAAATTAAAGTTACATATGTTCTTTTTTGATATGAATAAATAAAGAAAGAAAAAACAAACCACTAGATTAATTATTTAAGTTGCATCTTGACCATAATTTCAAAATGGCGAGGACACGTTGTAAATTTTATTTGAACGCAGAAAATATAATTACAAGTAATTTTTAAAATCTGTCTAGTCTTACATATGTCATACCACATACCGTGTTTTCGTCGTACTACGTTTAGTATTGTAGAGTTATAGAAACTTCTATATCGTGGGGTTGAGGAATCAACTTAACTTACCTGAAACAAAACATTAACTAGTAAATAAAAGCATTCTAAGATACAATATATTGTAAACTTCGGAGACCTATCTGTACTGATAAACGTCTTACGATACACGAGCGAAAAGGAAATTCGTACGTAACTCTTGTCGATTAACTAAAAACACTCCCTTCGGTCGCGTTTCAATTTATCGCCACTCGTGCTACAGAAGCATACAGAAGGTCTACCACGACCAAAATAAATCGACGTGTTGCTTCCTTGTCACACTTACGTACGAATTTACAAGTGCGAGAGAGACCTTCAATAATGGAGAAGGCGTACTACACGTCCAGTGGTGTACTGATATCCTTACCTCCTTATTCATAAACTTATCTTAACTCAGCAAGCCGTTAAGTATTGTTTGTCCCTTTCGATCTCATCAATATGTATATAAGAGAGGAAGGGATAAACAATACCTAGTGGCTTGCTAAGTTAGGAGACTTAGGAGACGTTTATGAATACGAGGGCTATTTCAAAGAACCTGAGATTTAAGCATTTGTTTAGTAGCTACAGTCATTTTACAGCCTTTTAGCAATAAAGTTGAAAAAAGTGGTGTCTGTATCATTTAAGTGACGATAAGCATATAATAGGATGTTCGACACAATGCAACGTTACACTTATTTTTTAGCGACGCCTTAAGTCGGTACCTAACTAAAATGTCGAAAAAACTTTTTAAACCGTCTAAGAAACGGATTGCTGCTTGGCGCATACCTGTTATCAAAAGGGTTCAGACGTCAGGTAGCCAGACAGATTTGGAGCCGTTGCGTGTTAGTGGCGGTTCAGAGAGAGATAAATCCTCACAATTTACAAATTTCGAAGTTCGCGGTAGAAGCCCAGGGTGCTTCGACAAGTTGCCAATCGTTTGAGATTTACATATCATGACATATTATGTCATGATATGTAAATCTCAAACGATGCGAGTATAAAAATAAGAGAAGCGGTTCTTCAATACCTACTTACTTACTTGCTCCTGGCGCAACGTACCAAAATGAGTCTTGGTCTCCAACACGATTGTTCGCCACTGACTCCGGTTCTCGGCAATATCTCGCCAGTCTTCGACCTGGAGCTCCCGCAGATCCGCCTCCACGACATTCGCCCATCGGTACCTCGGCCGCTGTCAGTTTCCTCTGGAATGCTCGGTTCTTCAATAATAACGTTTTTTCCTCTGTGCTGTTGTTATTGTCACAATAATTATTACCGTATTTTTTTTCAGTAACCACAGTTGGAACTTCACTATTATTTATTTACGAGACTATACCTATTGTTACACTGCTGGGCAAGGGCCTCGCACTCTCTCTGAGCAGCAGTAGCTGAAACTTTATTAGCAGAAAATTACCTACATGTGTGTATTCTTCTTAGGCGTTTCCACCAGAGATGTGCGAGGATGTGTTTCAATACAAATGACACCTATTAATGACTCGAGCGAGGTGTCATTTGTATGGAAAACACATCCTCGCACATCGCTGGTGGAAACGCAGCCTGAATTGGTTGTATGTGGCAGTTTATTGATATTTGTGGTAAAAAAAACGGTAAATAACCTGGTAACGAACTATAAACGCGTGGATTTAACTAAATGAAAATTCGTAATTAAATTAATTTATTCTGTGAGCATGGCTCAAGGGCTCTTTCATATGCCAATTACAGTATTTTCAATTAGGTACATAATTTGATGTTAAAAACACAAGCCGATTATTGTTATTATTTGAAAAGGCAACAGTAACCCGAATAAACATCACATTAAAATAGTAATTTTAAGTATATTTTTTGCATTCAATGATAAATTAAGAGAAATGCTAATGCAGCCTGACTAAACAAAATCCTATTAGTACTACAAAATATTTTGAAGTTAGCAGCGCCACGAAGGCGCAGCGTGATTAGGCCCCTCACTAGGTGGACTGATGACCCGGTGAAATTGCAGGAGTCCGCTGGATGCGGGTGGCGCAGGACCGGTCATTGTGGCAATCTTTGGGGAAGGCCTATGTTCAGCAGTTGACGTCTTTCGGTTGATATGATGATGATGATGATGCTTGCGTTCTTTTGTATGAAAAATTGTAATTACTGGCATAGAGGCAATCCATCTAAGTCCTCAGGGTAGGCAGCGCATAGGCGATTTTTTGGTCACTATGTCCAATGTCCAATATGTCCATGGGCCTCGGTCCCCGCTTTCCATCAGGTAAGCTGAGTGCTCATTTGTCTACCTTCGTCACATAAAAAAATCCACCTGAGCCTGATCCGTGTTCAATTGTTCATGGACCAAGAGTGTAATTAAAATGATAGGTAATAATAACTAAAGTAAATATTATGTGCTTACTTAAAGCTTCACTTTATTTCCATCGGTCATCGGCTTCTTTCATTAATGAGTAAATTGCTAAAGTTCTGAAGTCAATTGTTTTCAATTTTCTTAAACGAAATACTTAACCCTATTCAAATTTCGTTTACGTATATTATTTATGCGTTGATGGCCTGTGTTCATTTGAATAAAAAATATTTATTGCCTATAATATTACGCTTGACATGAGGTGTTATACGCTGTTGGTGCTTGTTATATGAAATTTGGCTATTAGGCGTAATATTATTTGCATTTAATAAACACTTAAACATGCTGAATAGCTGGTTGGATAAATGAATAGTTTACGTTTAATTATTTTGTCCCACGATAGTGCTAGGTAAAAGCCACCCATTTTTTGCTAATCGTCACGGCTGATTATACATTTTTAATATATTAAATTTGCATAAATTCTTATTACCTATAGATGCAACAACACTTCCCGTGAGGGAACAACACTAAGGGATTGAGGCGTTACTGATCATTAATTTATAGGTAGATGGGCATCATAGTGGACACACGTCATCATACTGCGATCGCCAACCCGCTTGCTCAGCGTGTCTTTTATGGATATTACCTCCTAATGCCTGGGTCAAAATTCTTTTCGTTGTCTTATTTCATACCACTCCGTCACGCTTATAGTTGCAGTCTCGACTCATTATATTAAAAAAAAATCCAGTGCACATTTATTTTTCTTTTTCACGCTAGATTTTAATCCATACATCAAAAATTTGAAACAAAATATCATCTCATACTAAAATCACAACTGTGTCACGTTTTTAAGGGACACAAAATAAGACAACGAAAAGAATTTTGACCCACCTAACTAAATAAGTAAATAATAAATATCTCGGGACATCTAACACACATCGCGTTAGTCCAACGGTAAGCTCAATTAAGGCTTGTGATGTGGGTTACCTATATAATTCGGTATTGACGATAATGCCCGAAACTAAAAAAAAAATACCAAAAAGATACTAACATAAACCGACTGCACGGAATAAAAATATAACCTCAAAAAATTCACGCTCGCGCCATACGTTTTTAACAGACTCTTAATGTTTTACGTTCCTTTGTTTGACATGATTATATTTCGACTACAGTACAAAAGCATCCACTCAAGCGGTAGTAACGCCGTAATGTCCATTGTATTGCTAGTGAAGTGCTATTTTTTTGAACAGTTAAATATGGATACCAGATATTGCGTAGAACTATTTTAGTGTACAAAATTATTCGGTAACGGCCCAACGTCCTATTTTTAGGACAACAAGTTTACTCATACCAGCCCAAAGAATTATGAATTTTATTTTGTAGGCCCCAAAATTAAAAATATAATGTCCTTTTTTTAGGACACTGGGCTATTATTTAATTTGTCCTAAAAATGGAATGGGCCTTACGAGGTTAGTATAATTTTAGTCTAGTTATACACATTTTATTGGTTTATTTTTATAAATAAATCACAAGCACTTTGATCTATTCAATAATGTTTTTTTTTTCACTTACTTTGGCATTTCATGAATTTCTATTTGGTTATTGAACCATTAAATTGAAATAAATTAAAATACCGTTAGACCTTACTGTTTTTTACTGTACCATCATCAGCCTATAATAGTCCACTGCTGGACGTAGGCCTCTCCTATTAACTATGCGTATAAACGCGTTAGGAGGAAAATACCCATAATCGCCACGCTGGGCAAGCGGATTGGCGATCGCAGTAATGTGTCCACTACGATGACGCTACTGCCCATCATCAATCTTTTATCAAATAATGGTCAGTGACACTTCAATCCCTTAGTCGACGCCCGCAGGAGGAGTTGGGGTGGTAACAAATGTATACTTATTGTCGTCACCACACGGCTATTTTTGTACAAAAGAGGGTAACTTCAAAATATGGTCTGATTAAATAAACTCATATGCGTCGGGATAGCTAAGCTAAGCTACTCGTACTACGCGTTAGCTAACTTACAGTTACAATTTGGCATCTTGCGCGATCAGAATAAACAGTATTTTTGGGACGTGATGCTTATATTGCCAATTATAAAAATAAACTGACAATTGAAATTATACGGTTATAATTTTGTTGAGTTAGTTAATATTGATATTGAAATATAGAATTTTTCACACCATTAGTCGACATAATTGTGATGGACTATAAAACTGTAAAAAAATTCCCGCCAAGTTTCATACCGGTTCTTCTCGGGGTTAGTGGTGTAGGGTTAGAACCGCAAGTAGTTTTCATTATCATCATCAGCCTATGATAGTCCACTGCTGGACGTAGGCCTCTCCTATTAACTATGCGTATAAGCGCATTAAGAGGTAAATGCCCAGTTTTAATTTTATGTAACTTACACGATTCAAAAGGGTCTGTTGCTATTCCAATTTGATTAAAGAATCATTTGACTTTGACTTTGTAATGAGCATTATTCAATAAAATAACCTATCTATCTATAAAATTCCTACAGTGAAACCTATAACCTATCTTTGTTTCGAACTGGCATTCCGAAATCTGTTTTAAACAAAGATGTTGATCATGCCGTGAAGCCATCACACAAAGCAATCATAATACATGGTAACATAAATTTTATGTTTCGGCATAACACCACATAACAGAATATGACTGAAAATTAACCAATAAAAGCTCGTAATTTCAGCAATATTCCCGATTCGCTGCAATATAAACTTTGCCAACACTATCTCCCTACAAATTGCCTACACCCGGCACGTTACAAGGATCGCCGATGTCGCAAATTTCCGCGCAATAAAGTTATATTTCCCACGTAAAGAAAATATCACTCGTAAATGCCCTTCAGCGCGAGTGTACTCGTATACTCACTGTTTCTTTATGTTTCACACGTATCTAAACGAAGGATGCTCCGAAAACTTCATATTGCTTGTAGCCTCCCCCTTATTCATATACGTCTCCTAACGTAAGAAAGACGTAAGTATTGTTTGTCATATCAATTATGTCTATGAGACCTTTAAATAGGCATAACACTTATTATAAATGTCACTATGGATTAGTATAGGTACCTATATATAAATTCCCATAAGCGCAATCAAGCGTGGTAAATATAAATTTAGTAAGAGTCGGTATGCTAACTGAATTATCGGCGAAAAGTTAGTTAGTAAGTGATTTGGCAAAATGACAGTCTGAAATCCTAAAATAACTACCTAATACCGGAAACAATATATTTTATTCATAAATTACAATAAAAATATTATGAGCAATGAAGAAATTATGTTTTACGGGATCAAAAAATATTAAATTTGAACATTCAAAAATACCGGTAGGCCACAAGGTGGACTGATGACCTGGTGAAGGTCGCAGGAGTCCGCTGGATGCGGGTGGCGCAGAACCTCACATTGTGGTAATCTTTGGGGCAGGCCTATGTTCAGCAGTGGACGTCTTTCGGGTGATATGATGATGATTATGATGATTCAAAAATAATGATTCCGTTTAATGGTTATTCTTTCGCATTCAATTATACTCTTCAAATACCTTTTTTTCTGTTTGGCATTATTAGTATGACTTAAAATGGGATATTTACATATATTATATCGGCACAAATGCCATCTTCACGTATCTGCATTTAACTTTACATGTTAAATATACGGTTTTATGTCATACTAACAATATATTGAAATGTTAGCCATGTAACCATCTTAGCTTAAAAACTTATATTCTTATTGTAATAAAACTTATGATATGTGGGCATTGTTGTTTCCATCCAAAAATAGCCTCGCCAATGAATTCTTGAGTGAAAAGTTCTGACTGCGGCTGATGTTTGCCGCGGAATAACAACGCATTTGTTTGTGACAGACGGACGGACAGCGCGAAATATAAACTAGTGAGCTGTCGAACTGTCGATACTTATAAAAATATATTAAGGCTAGAATGAAGGTTGACATCGCAGAACTTTTATTTTAATATTATTTTAAATATAATATTTCAAAAAACGTGTTTCATTGCATTTGAAGGTCGATTGCAAAAAAATTGTACATCATTAAATGCCTTTGATGAAAACAAAAGTTGACATCATAATTTTTGTGTTGCGAAGTTAATTTTGGTGTAACAATGATCATCATCATCATCAGCCTATGATAGTCCACTGCTAGACGTAGGCCTCTCCTATTAACTATGCGTATAGACGCATTAGGAGGTAAATGCCCATAATCGCCACGCTAGGCAAGCGGATTGGCGATCGCAGTAATGTGTCCACTATGATGACGCTGCTGCCCATCATCAATCTTGTAGAATGGTCAGTGACACTTTAATCGCTTAGTCGACTCTTACGACACCCGCAGGAGGAGTTGGGGTGGTGACAAATCTATTCTTAACAACGATGTAACAACGATCAACAGCGATTATCAATACGAGCCTAAATTTAATCTGCCCCTTTTACTACTGCCTAGGGTTGTTGGACACTTTGGACAGAGTATAATAATTATACCACATTGTTTATATTAGGGTCATTTGCACAAAAAGTGTACCTTTTAATTTTTTTTGCGATCATGGACTGTAATACATCATTTTACTCGGCATCGTGCGTACTTTTCAGTTATGAAACAAAAAAATTGTCGCAAATGTCACGAAAATAAGCATGTAAATTGAGATTACTCAGTTTAGTTACTCCCATACTAAATATATGAAACGAAATGTAACGAAACTGATAAAAAAAACTCAAATTTGTTACAAAATTTTTCATACCTTTAGTATGGGAGTAACTTAACTGAGAAATCTCAACTTACATACTTATTTTCGTGACACTAAAAGGTACACTTTTGCAAATGACCCATTACTCACTTTCGTAACACAATTGACGCGATCTTTGAGTAAGGACTTTAACTATGTACAATTTTTTATGCAATTAACCCTTGAATTTAAGCCTTGATTTCAAAACTAACCCAGACACAAGTAGTCTGTATAATAATTGTAAAGGTCATTTGTTGTTTAGTTTAGATGAAACTTAACTTAGGTTAATCTTGAATAGGTATTAAAAACATAACCCTGCCTACGAAGCTGGAGATTCAGGGTTCGAATCCCAGCGAAGGCATTATTTGTGTATGATTTTATCACAAAAATTTGTTCCTTAGTCGTGGCTGTCTATGTCTTTAAGTAGGTATATATATATTTGTCTATCTATTATATATATCGCTTGGTACCCACATGTCACATCACAAGCCTTAATTGAGCTAACCGTGGAACTTGGTCGACTTGTGTGAGATGTCCCAAGATATTTATTTATTTACTATAACTTACTACTAGTTTAATTCAAGCCTTCTATCAAATACACCGACAGGATAACAGGTAACCTGCAAGGGATAGCTGTATTCATCATTGTTTTGTGGTTGCACCTTGTTATCTTGAAGCTGGATTGGTGGCAACGACAAAACGGTCAGTAAACAATTATTCATATTACAATTTGGTAGCGATCAATCCGTAGAATTTCTACCGCTTTCCAGGTACGTTATAACATCGATATTGCACTACCAAGTTCGATAACGATATTCGATTGTTGAATTGATATTCTAATCAATTTGGGATTCTAGATGTAGGTGTGTATGTAACTGTAACTCAATCATTTGTCGTCTAAACTCGCTTTCTTTACCTTGCGACTCCAGGATGCTTAGCCAAGTTGTCTATCGCTAATGCTTAGTAGCGTATCGTAGTTTTCCCTCTCTGTCACCCTTTCATATTAGTACGACAAAGACAGTTAGCTGCCTTTCGTTTACGATTGACGATTAAGCGTTAGCGATTGGCAACTTGTCTAAGCACCCAGCTCATGCTTGGTTCAGAGCCTTGGCTATCCAACGGGGGAATGCAGCGAGCATATTTGGAACTTTTGGACCAGGTACATGCCAGGCAGGGATTTTTTAATGTTCTTTTCATAAATTATTTTATATTGACGAAACGTGTTGTGTAGTTTGTTGTCAACAATTATTGTACCGAAACATGTGGTGAATATACTTTCATGTATCTTAAATTTTTTCCTGTATCTTACATTGCGCGTAGAACCGATGGCCGTTGAGGCGGGAAGGTTCTTGAGTGGCGGCCACGTACCGAAAGGCCCCCCACAAGGTGGACTGATGACCTGGTGAAGGTCGCAGGAGTCCGCTGGATGCGGGTGGCACAGGACCGGTCATTGTGGCCTATGTTCAGCAGTGGACATCTTTCGGCTGACATGATGATGATGATGATGATCTTAACGAAACTTCCCCTGTATATTTTTCAGTAACTTATGTGCTATTTTAGATAAATAAGTGATTATGACTCATAAAAAATATATCCTTGAGTGAGTGTCACTGTTTTGTCAATATCTTCGTCGGTTGACAACCAAAACTCACCAAGTAACAAATACCTACTTGTAATACTGACATTCGAGGTTGCTAATAGTAGTGAGTAGTTTTTATATCACTATAAGTGTTGGTTATCACTCATCAGCCAACTATAATACACGTCTCTCTAGACAATAGATAAAAAATAATTTGTTCAATTTGCAAATTAAACAGATTCATGTTAATACAAACGAGACTGAATCGTAAGTATTTTCAACATTGTTAAAATCAGGGAAACACCAATCACCTCGGTAAATGTAAAAGTATTTTTCTACCTCAATATAATAAAGAGAATGGAAAAAGAATTGGTAGCAGGTCGTTATCGATGAAATTTGACGCCTGGCCCTCCATCGTAATAAGAGGGAGACAAAAAGGTCCAAGGGAAGGGTGATTCTACAGTTAAGTAGTGGTTATAAAATAGTAATTAATCGACTGAAAGCTTAACTGTCATTGAATTGGCTATGTAAAGTTTTCTGAAGGTATGAATATTATAATTTTCCCTGATATCTATCCTCTTAAGGTTTAAAAAAAAATGCGGCTCTTTAAGTTTTATTTCCTATAAATTGTTAATAATCTTTTTTTAAGCGAGCGAGGTGACATTTTACATTTAGGTATAGTTTTATGAATAAATAGAGCATAATGTCTTCGTCCGCAATCAGTACAATGAAATAGAAAAAAAAACTGTCAAAGCCAATGTCAATCGGGTCATTAATTCATATATTTTTTTTCTATTTCATTGTATTTGTTGCCAACGAAAGCATTAGGCTCTGTTCATCCATAAAACTGTACAAATGTCATCTCACTCACTTAAAAAAATGTTTTTAACAAATTATAAGACATACAAATAAAATAACCGCATTTACATGAGCAGGGCCCGTAACTTTCATGCCGATGACATCAATTTGACGTCAGACTCCATTTAGGGTGATCCGAAATAGTTTTATTGTTAAATATCAATCATTAGTCATCAATCATTTTAATCATTTACAAACAGCTTCAAAAGTAGTATATTTTACTCGTGAAATAAATAATATACTTATAATAATAATAAGAAATTTATAGACAGGCTCCATAAAATCCTCAACACTCATCTCAACGCACGTAACACCATTAAGGCAATAAATACATACTCCATACCCATTCTTACATACTCATTTGGAATAATACAATGGTCCCAAACAGATTTAGGTAACCTACAAAGAATCATTAATACATTAATGACTAAGTATCGAAAACATCACCCACGAAGCTGTGTCCAACGATTGACCCTACCAAGAGCAGAAGGCGGACGGGGTCTGATAGATATTAAGAACCTACATAACAAACAGGTAAGCTCTCTTAGGAAATTCTTTTACAACCAGTCTTCTCGTTCTCAAATACACCAGGCCATTGTGACAGCTGATCAAAAATATACTCCGTTGAATCTGAATAACCACACAAAACAAAAAAACGAAGAACTCACAGAACCTCAACAAAAGCTACAGGCATGGGCTCAAAAATCACTTCACGGGCGGCATCGGCTAGATCTGATCAACCCCCAACGTCGACAAACTAGCATCCAACATGTGGCTCAAGAGGGGTGAGTTATTTCCAGAGACAGAAGGGTTCATTATTGCCATCCAGGACCAAATAATAGATACCAGAAACTATAGAAAGCACATCATCCGCAACCAAACACAACCTACAGACTTATGTCGACGCTGCCAAGCTGCCTCTGAGACCATCCAGCACATAACCGGAGCATGCCGATCAATAGCACAGACAGACTACAAACACCGACACGACCAAGTAGCAGCCATAATTCATCAATATCTCGCATTCAAATATCATCTCATACAGAACAGGACACCCTACTACAAATATTCTCCACAGACCGTTTTAGAATCGAATGAATACAAACTGTACTGGGATAGAACCATTATCACCGACAAGACAGTTCATTACAACAGACCGGACATTACATTTCATGACAAAATTTCAAAGACAGTATATCTAATTGATATAGCCATACCTAATACTCATAACCTTACAGCTACTCATACGGAAAAAATCAGCAAATACACTGATTTAACTATAGAAATCAAAAACCAATGGAGAGTGAATACAGTTAAAACTATTCCGATCGTAATTTCATCAACAGGAGTAATTCCCCGCACCCTGCACGCTAGCATAAAGACACTAGAAATTCACCCGCTCACGTATATTTTATTACAAAAAGCAGTTATCATGAACACCTGTAGATTAGTACGGAAATTTTTATCCTTAGAACAGTAGTATCCTTAGAATAGTACTACCTCAACCTCAAATTTCGTTCTCGTTTGGCCAAAAGCCCGCGATTGTGGAATTAAAAAGTTACCTCCAATTAGGAGAGAAAAATAAAGAATAACGTATAATAATAATAATAAAAAAAAAAAAACCGCTGTGACACCTGACAGACGTGTTTGCATAACAAATTTGTTAATATTTTACTTTTATACGCGTTTTATACTCAAAAATGGCAATAAAACTGTTTTAATTAGTCAACAATAACTCCAATTATGTGGAAATGTGAAATAATGCGGAAACAGGCAAATATTTCCAAATGACGACTTTGACATTTAAGGCCACGGCCGATCAATAACACGGCAAGACGCGTCCACACAAGTTATTATGCAGACGAGGAGTCGAACACGAGCGGAGACTACCAGCGCACGACCTCCACCTTCGCCCGCCTCGTCCAGCTCTCCGTCCACAGCGTCGTCGGGCGATGAATTCGCTACAGCGCCCGACACAGGCGGATCCAGTGACGAGAGCGGGCCGCCGCCGCCGCCGCCGCCACGACCACCTGCGCGACGAGGGCGGCCACCGCTGCCGGCACGCTTGGGGCCCGCGGGACATCCTGCCCCGCCCACGGCTCCCGCTGCCGGTGGTGTAGTGCGTCGCATGCGATGGACTCAGACGATGAATGAGAATTGCATGCGCGCCTACTACGAGGCTACAGAGGGGGGAACCCGAATAACCGCGTACCGTTCTAGGATTCTGCCTCTGTTTCAGGCCCTTGAACCCGCCATCGCCGTATCGGAGCAACGACTAGCGGATCAGGTGCGGGTCATTCTACGTTCTAAACGTTTGGATGACTCGACACTTGATCGGCTTCGCCTGCAGGCTCTCTCGACTCGCGCAGCTTCCACCTCGGCGCGGGACCAGCCCGCCACGTCGCCGGATCCGGTGCCGACACCCGACCTGGCACCGGGGGCGCCGCGGGTTGATCCCAGTGCCGATGAGGAGTATTTTGCGAGTCAGAGTGTAAGTACTGCAACTGATGAGCATCTGAGGAGGACTTTGGAAGAGGCGATTATGGAATATCGCTCCACACCCAATTCTAGGCCACGGTTACCACGCTTGCCCATGAATAGACGCAATCTAGCGTTAATGGGAGCCCTAAACGCTTTACTGGAGCCGTACATACGGTCCAGTAAAGATTTGGATGATACGCACTCGATCATGTACTGCGGGGCCATCGCGGCGTGCCGTGTTGCTCGAGTCAAGTTTCCGGACGCTGACCGTGCACCTAGGACCGCCGGGGGTGTCCCTGCATGGCAAGTGCGGATCGAGCGTCGTATCGACTCGTTTAGGACCCTCATTGCAAAGCTGATCTGCTTCAGGGAGGGCAATAACCGCCCCCGAGTAATGCGCTTTGTGAACCAGGCGTTCGCGGAAACGGGCATCATGCCCTGCGACTACATGGCCAACCTCACAGAGCGCATTGACTTTCTGAAGCAGAAAGTTTATGCATGGGCAAGCCGTATCCGCCGCTACAGAGAGCGTGTGGATCGATTTCAACAGAACCGCCTCTTCCAAAGTGACCAAAGGAAGTTATACCGAAGGTGGGAGGGAACCGATCATCATTTGTCCGACGCGCATCTGCCGGATGCTACTGCCATGACTGATTTCTGGCGTAACATCTGGTCGGTGCCCGTCGGACACATCGAGGGCGATTGGATGAACGTTGTTGAACGTGAGTGCGAGAGCATCGAACCTATGGAGGCAGTTGCCATCAGTGCCGATGACGTAACTTGTGCCATCCGCCCTGCCCAGAACTGGAAAAGTCCTGGACCGGACGGATTGCACAACTTCTGGCTAAAATGGTTTCGGTGCTCCCACTCACGATTAGCAGCGCAATTCCAACAAGCCCTTGAGCTTGGTTCCCTGCCTCCTTCCTTAACAACAGGTGTAACCTTCCTGCTCTACAAGTCCGGTGGTACCACGGAACCGAAAAACTACCGACCCATCACGTGCTTGCCTACACTATACAAGCTCCTTACATCCATTTTGAGAGCAAAAATTAACACGCACATTGTTGCAAACAATATTCTGGCCTCTGCTCAAAATGGATGTAGGGTTGGGTCCCGTGGTACTAAAGAGCTCCTCCTCATCGACATGACCATTTGCCAGCAAGTCCGGCGTAACAAAGGGGCCCTCTCCGCCGCTTGGATTGACAACAAGAAGGCCTATGATTCGGTGCCTCATTCATGGTTGGAAAGGGTCTTGGAGCTGTATAAAGTTGATGCAGCTTTAAGATCCTTTCTCGGCGCGTGTATGAGGCAGTGGACCACAGTCCTTCGTCAGCCAGGAGGCGGAGATGACCCCTCTGGCCCGCAGGACTTCATAAGGATCGAGCGAGGAATATTCCAGGGTGACAGTCTGAGTCCCTTATGGTTCTGCTTAGCTCTGAATCCCCTCAGCACCTTGCTCAAGAATTCAGGACTAGGTTGCCGGCTTCGGAGAGAGGGTGAAGTCATTTCTCCCCTTCTGTATATGGATGATCTCAAATTATTTGCGCCAAATAGCCAAGACTTGTTGGAACTACTGCAAACCACAGAAGTTTTCAGTAGTGCCATCAATATGGAGTTTGGTGTCGATAAGTGTGCGGTTATGCATGTGCAGCGGGGGAAAGTAGTAAATTCAACAAATTTACAGCTTTCTGAGACAATGTCGTTCAGATCTATCTCGGAAGCAGAAACCTATAAATACCTTGGTATGTCACAGTCTTTGGGTATTGAAGATATGGGAATTAGACAGGCGGTGAAGGAGCGCTTTTTCAGCCGGCTCACAAAAGTACTTAACAGTCTTTTGTCAGGAGGCAACAAAGTGCGCGCCTTCAACGCCTGGGTAATGCCCATACTCACATACTCCTTTGGCATACTAAGGTGGACTCAGACCGAGCTGGACGCCCTGGATCGAAGGGTCCGTACACTGCTTACCACACATCGAATGCTACACCCGCGCTCATCAGTTATGAGATTGTACATCCCGCGGAGGTGTGGGGGCCGCGGCTTCTTAAATGCCAAAAACCTCCACAACCACGAGGTGTACAATCTTAGAAACTATTTTCTTAACAATGAGTGCGGGATGCATCGTGATGTGGTGGCAGTAGACCGGAACTTCACGCCGCTCTCCTTGGCAAAAGAGAACTGGCGCAGACCTGTGGTACTAAGCACCGAGGACCGCAAGGCGGTATGGAAGAGCAAGGAGCTACACGGGCGGTTCTACAAGTCCCTCACGGGACCTGACGTAGATCTGCTCGCGTCGGTGAACTGGCTACGATTCGGGGACCTCTTCGGAGAAACCGAGGGTTTTGCCTGTGCAATTGCTGACGAGGTTATCATGACGAATAACTACCGGAAATATATCCTGAAGGACGGTACGGTCGACATTTGTCGGGCATGCCGCCGTCCCGGTGAGTCACTCAGGCATATTATTTCCGGTTGTTCACAGATTGCTAACACCGAGTACTTGCACAGACATAACCTCGTAGCCAGTATTATACACCAGCAGCTTGCTCTTCAATACGGCCTTGTGGACGTCGAAGTGCCATACTATAAGTACACAACTGCACCAGTTCTCGAAAATGGTCGTGCCACGCTCTACTGGGATCGACCTATCATCACGGACAGGACTATTGTAGCCAATAAGCCTGATATCGTGCTGGTAGATCGATCGCAGCGCCGGGCTGTGCTCGTCGACGTCACCATCCCCCATGATGAGAATCTCGTGAAGGCCGAAAAGGACAAGTCCAGTAAGTACCTCGACTTGGCCCACGAGATAACCGCCATGTGGGATGTTGACTCGACGATCATAGTCCCGATAGTCGTTACAGCGAACGGTTTAATAGCGAAGAGTCTCGATCAACATCTTAAGAGTCTCTCGCTAGATGGCTGGATCAAGGGTCAGATGCAGAAGGCGGTAATCCTGGACACGGCGCGGATAGTCCGTCGGTTCCTCTCTCTGCGACCTTAACCACCGGCAGCTTGGGCCCGCCCCGTTGCCGGCGGCACCCTAGGTTAGGTTTTTATAATGTGTTTATATTTTATATTGTTTTTGTATGTTGTATTGTATTTTACTTTTATAACCATATTATAACAACCTAGCCTAAGAGAATATTTAAATAAAAGTGTATAATAATAATAATAATATAATAATAATACTTGATACGTGAAACATAAGTAAAATTATTTGATTTGATTTAAATATGTATAACATTTTATTTAATGATATTGTTAGCACATTTCAATATTTACGTAGAAAACGGAATTCCTCTTTAACGTAAAGCACGTATCAAGTAGGTATTATTTATTTCACGTGTAAATAGACTACTTACAGAGATAGATACTTTTGAAGTTATTTGTACATGATTAAAATGATTGACGACTAATGATTAATATTTAACAATAAAACTATTTCGCATCACCCTAAATGGAGCGTGACGTCAAATTGATGTCATCATCGGCATAAAAGTTACGGACCCTGTACATGAGCCTTAAGACGACGGCTATCAGGGAAAAATATAATATTCATACCTTCAGAAAACTTTTCATAGCCAATTAACGCTATTCACAATACGGTACAGTTTTTTTTACGAAATTGATAATTTAGTGATATTAATTTGGAGTTACTGACAAGAACCCTCTTGGGGTTTTTATCATATTACGGAACATAATTTCAATTTAAACTAAATTACGGGTTAAACATTTTTTCTTCTAGGTTTTCCATTTGGTTTTTAATGATGAGGATACGGTCGGCTCTAATAATATGTATACGATTTTGATCCTTATGCCTTTGACATACGTTCCGAAATGTATACATATTATTAGACGTGACTGTACCACAATATCACCTAAATATTTTCAGGGTCGTGATATAAAATGGCAAAATGTGACACCGGTGATCACAATGTTTTTTGTTTATCATGGAAAATCAATTAATAAATAAATTTATTTGGCATTTTCATAGACAACCTCGAAACCTGATGGCCAGGCTATTAAAATAATAATAACATAATACCTAGTACAGTCAAGTGCAAAAATGTATATCGAAATAATCCTCTTATAAATATGTTACGACGTTCTTATTACACAGAATTAAAGTGCATATTTTTGAGCATTTTTATGTACATATTTTTTGGATGGCACAGTGAAGCCAGGATTTTTCTCCGTCACATTTGTTCCAATCATAATGAATATTGAATATAAGTAACCATCTTTATCACTGTTTGTATTTTTGGATTACGACACCGGTACCTATACCTATATATAATGCTCATTTCTAAGCTGTCAAATGTTCATTCTTAGAGATCGGCAGCTATAGTAAGAAGTTTCTTACAATTTGATATGTAGCGTCATTGTGACTTGGTTCCAATTGATTAACTATATAAATACACAAAGTATTAAGAGTTGTAGACATAGAATATAAAAAAAAACAGTATATTCCGAACAGTCGCCGAATGGTAGTTCGTTTCTCGAGAATCACCCTCCATCATAATGAGGCAAAAAGCGACCAACACAACAGCAAAAACATCGGACATGTGTGAATTGTTGCAAAAGTACGTCTCACGTTTCGACCTTTGTTTACCTCTCGTATTACACCGTATTTGTGTGTATTTTTTTAAGCACGTGTATGAGTATTCACTGAAAAAATACACATTAGGCATTCATTATCATGTCAATATGTGTAATTGTGTATTTATTACCTGTCCTCGTGTCTATTTTATGTCAGAATTTGCCAAATGAAATTGGTAATTACTCTAATTAACATAGAGTTTAAATAAAAAATAATTGAGGTACGGGTTGCAGTTACAGGAGTAATCTGAAAATTCTCAGAGTGTTTTGAGGTAAAAGACGTCGATTTAGGGGGTACGGGTCGGTAATTTCTGAAAATCTTAAAATAAGGAACACCATAACGTAACCTATGCGTAATATCAAATTTGCCAAAAATTATTTATTGTTTGTAACTATTTGTTGGTTGTTAGATAACACAGTACAGAAGGTATTTTTTAAGCGTAAAAATAAGATATGGATGATGTTGCAATTGTGGTTCCCGCCTTTGAGATAGATCCGTGCTCCGTGTAGTCTTGGTATTTCATTCGCTATAAAGCGCCCAAATGACGCTAGTGTGATGGGAATGTTTGGGCCGAATCCGATTCGGAGCGATAGTTTGTAATTACATAGGTATTTAGATCTATATAGCTTAAGGAAAATGTGACAAAACGTGTTGCAGGTTGCTTTACATTTTAAAACTAGCAAAATACTACTAAGCACCTATTAGTATATCATGTAAAATCATCATGATTCGATTAATAATCACAAAATTTCAATGCAATTAAACAAAACTAAAAATTTAACTAGACTGGGTTTTTAGGTTGCGCGGTCGTGGAAGTGTGGTCAGGCGTTCCTGCCTGCAACCTTACATTTAAGTGTCATGGCAGTAGCTATGAGATTTTAGTGAGAGGACCTTTACATTAGCATTGGGAGGCCCAAAAACCCACCCTGGCCCGTCCCTGTGCCCGGCTGATATGCGTAAAGAATTTCCCCACGAAAAAAAGCCAATGTGTTGCCTCTTCGTTCGCCATTTAGACGATTATCATTTTACTACGAACCCCTGATAGGTATCTCTTCAACACGCCCATGAAGTCCTGTCGCGTGACTAGCGAAGTAATTTAGCTCTTCTCCATAGGGACTTTGAGAGACAAATTAACGAGATGGCGTGATGTCTTTACGTGCGAACCGAAATGCGAATTTCGAGTCTGGCGCACTCGGGGATTTGTGACATTAATGACTGTGCTGCGATGCAAAAATATTATGAAGCGGGAATTTTATGCATATGCGTGAGCTTTTTTAGTCTAACTAAACTTGTCATTACTAAAAGTGCGGAGTTAAAATATTACACGCTTTCGCCCTACTGAATCTACATACCTATATACCTAGTATTAAAGTGCATTCAGATCAAACGAGTATTCGCTATTCTATCCCCCACTCTACGAAATCGACGTAACGAATGAAATGAATCACGTTTTGTGTAACGATCGAATTTCGTAGAATAGGGGGTTTGAATAGCGAATGCTCGTTTGGTCTGAATGCACTTTTAGGCAAGTCGTCTTTATAACGTGGTATATTATCAAACCGCGATTAGAATGGGATTCGAAAGTACTGTTGACACAACAGTGTATAAGTAAAATCTAGGATATACTCATATTTATATTCATACTTTAAGTGCAAAGACTTACAGACAATAGATTAATTAATCACTCACTACATCTGTGAACAACTCTTTTCTTGGTAAATATTGGGTCATTTGTTGTGTCAACAATACTCTCAAATCCCTTTCTGATTCCGGTTTGATAATACAATATTTCCTTTGGGACAACATAATATTTTCGCATCGCCTGATGAAACCCTTACGGTTCAGTATTCTGAAATAACAGTAACATACTTGGATAGCATGTCAATTCATATCATAACTAATATGATAACATATTAACTAGAATACTTACCAAGTATGTCACGTTTCTCACATAAGTTTCCAGATACACATTACAAATCTGAATCAGAACCAAGATGCAACAACAATACATACTCGTATTATATATCCAACCTGGCATTGCGCACGTGATCAGTTACCCAAACTTCAATTCCCAATAGCCAATATTTGGTCTACGTCTACGTTTCAGTTGCACAACTTCTCAAATCAAAGGCTTCGTTGGTATATGTAGTTGTTTATATTATGTTATTATGTTGTCGTAATACGGAATTGAAAAATAATTGTATACTTTGGTTTTTGGTAGAAAATTTTATACTTTTGTTTGTACAGTCGCCATCAGATATAATAATCTCGTTAATATGTTGCAATACTATCTCAAACACATTCGTCTAATGGTTACAATCAAGGGTCAGATACCTGTTAAATTCCTTTATCGTGTACATGATGCAAAACTTATTTAAGTATTTCGGTTTTACTAGGCGAACTGTTACTTTATATACCGGTGTTCAAGAGAACATTTTAAAAACGTTTTCGAGAACAATAAAAACTGATTTATTGTTAAGCAAGATAAATAGCAGTTTTACAGACTAATAAGCACTTATTTCGTCGCTGATTAAATGAACTGCTTTAATTAGATTTTCAAAGCGTTCTTGCCAGATTCATCTCGGGTCGGTGGTGCAGGGCTAGAAGCGGAAGTCGATTTTTTAAATTTGCTATGAATGTGACGATTCAAGTGCTTTTTTCTATGCCTATTTGACTAAAGAATCGTTTCACTTGACTTTGACTTGACTTCGCGTTCTTATGTATTCCGGAGTATAACCGAAATAAACCGATATTTACCGGTATTATTAAATCAGTTGTGTTTTGTTGCTTTTTAATCTTTGCTACTTTTTCTTAAGCTGTACGCATTCCAATGGCAACGGCCCTATATTTATCCCCTTAATAGGTCTCCGGGGGTTTTCTCTTTATCGACCATTCTCCGAAAATATCTCTGAGGTCGCTTCTAATTAACGGTACCTTTTTCATTAATTTTATATGGAATCGCGGCGGTTATTCGCAGACCGCAGGGTTTTATTTTTGTAGGTACAGTCGACGTCAAAGACTTGACTTGCCTTGACATTAAGGTCGTGTAAATATATTTTTGGCACCTAAACCGTAACTATATCTTTGACGTCGTACAGTCAAGAGCATAAATATGTATACACTTTTTCTCCTTGTGTCAATATGTCTCTTTAAATGTGAAAAAACCGGCCAAAAGCATTTCGTGCCATGCTCAGTGTAAGGTTCCGTAACTGGTCACAAACGGCTGGGCCGATTGTGTTAAAAATAGTTTTGTTTAGTTGCATAATGTTTTCATATATTCTGGACCCACGGATGAAAAGATAAAGTGAGACCCTCGTACATGGCCGATTTTACTACGCAACCCTAAAAAGAGATGACATCGAATCCTACCCTGTCCTTGAAACAGTGCATTCCTTTCGAGCTTCGACAACCTTCCTCACCAGCTTCGGCAGATAAACAAATGTGACGAGGGTCTTAGTGATGTTTTGTTGTGATATTCTGTGAAGAGGTAGGTACTTAAGCCACTTTATCCCATCGAACGCAAGCAAGCTATCAGCGATAGAAACCAACAAAAGATAGTCGCTCTCGTGTAACTAAATAAGATACGATGATATTTTATGTCATGTCTCATGTCAAAATAGTAATATTTAAGTAAGAAACCGGCCAAGAGCATGTCGGGTCATGCACAGTGTAGGGTTCCTTAGTATAAACGGCAGGGTCGATTATGTTCGTAATTGTTTTATTTTAAAGTACTCTATAAGTTCACAATTCATGATTTTTTTTATATTTTTTGAACTTACGGATCAAAAGTTAGAGGGGAGGGACACATTTTTTTTTCTTCTAGAGCGATTATCTCCGAAAATATTGACTGTTTAGTGATACCCCACACTATAGGATTACATCAAATAAAAAAAATCATTCCCACTTCACCAGTTGGGGAAGTACCCGAATTTTTTTTTCTAGTTTTTATTGTACCACTTTGTTGGCATGATTATTATGTACACTTGTACCAAATAGCAGATTTCTAGTATTAGCGGCCACTGAGCTAACGTTATGCTGCGGACAGACGGTCAGACGGACAGACGTACAGACGGACAGACGGACAGACGGTCATGGCAAAATTATAAGGGTTCCGTTTTTGCCATTTGGGCTACGGAACCCTAAAAACGAGTTTTTGCGGTGCTTGAGAACCTGAGCTTGATCGGCTGTAGCGCCGGCCTGTTTGCAGGTCGCTTGTATTTATAGTTACCTATTTTAATAAAATAGAAATGTTTGTTTTTTTAATGCATAACTGGGTCATTATTTGGGCGTTAATTCCGAGTCATTTTTGTGGTGTGATCATGTTTTTCACAAAAATGAGGCGGTTGAAACGCTCGAATTGACGTAACTAGACACTGTGTAAATGTTCTGGGCTGGAAACGAACTAGAATTTCAATGTTCATAGCTGGAACTCGAAATAAGCACGTATTAAATCTAACCTACATTTCATCTTTGCCAAGTTCTGTAAAATAACAAAAATAACTTCGTTTTTATGCGCGTCTAAAGGTGTTTGCGGAGATTCTACGCAATGTAAGGTAAATAAAGATCCATTAACTGGGGTCTATGAAAGTATTTGCATTCGCTTTTGTTGCTCAGTACATACCTACTCCGTATCTCGTATTACTCGTACTAGCTATGATTCTATTATGCATTGGGCGATTTTGTAACGTTAGCTCATGAAAAATTGGGTCAAATTTAGGAAGGTTATTGTTGTCGGTATAGTATAAGTAGGTAAGTAAAGAATTTAAAGATTTGTGGGCGTTCGTATGTTTTTTCTTGTTTATTACTTAAATACGATTTCATAATCGTGAAAAGTATCTCCTAGGCACCTATGTCTTTCTAATCAAAAATCGATGCACTTAATACGCCTAAACAGATCATCACAATTTTTTCATCCTATGTAATTCTATATAGTACTTCAGGAAAAATAACTAAAATGGTGAATTGGTACCTAATTCAATAACACTATCACATGACGAAGTATGGACGAAACTAAAACGCAAAATACGTATACAAAGAGAATATATGAAATAGATAGTATCTATTCACTTTGCAACGTAAAGTACTTTTCAGAATTACAATCTATTTCGAATGAAATCATTCAAAAATAAAAAAATGCATCTCGCTTTTGCGGCTTATAGAACATGTATGTTTTGTTAGGTGTGTTACATGTTATTTCTTTGTATAGAAAATACAATTTGTAATAAATTAAATATCATGACACCATATCAAACAAATTGATCTAGACTCACTGCAAATTCCATTTATACTTGTGTTCTGGGTACCATGCGACGATATATTAAAAGCCACCCAATGTGGGCCTCTCTAAGGGATACAACTATGCAATGGAGTGAGATATCGAGATTGCTTTGTTCCTCTAAAATAATTTAAGCAGAATTATATCCTAAATAATAATATAAAACGGCTTACCTTAGATCAGCCTACATTGGGCCAATGTGTACTACGACCTTGAAAAATAGATACTTACATTCATAGTTAAGAAAATAAACATCAAACAACTATAAACAAGATACACATATTTGTAAAGATAACATAAATCAATGCCCTCGCCGAGACTAAACTAGGGTACGGAGGTTTACAAAAATATAATTATAATCCATCAGCAATACTCATCATACTTTTTTTTTCTTCGTCGTTTCCTCATTTATCGCGATCGAGGGCTATACATATAAACAGTCATCTGCATGGAATCACAAATTTATGTACTGATATTAACTAAAGCATCTTGCAGAGGTTCTTCCTCTAGCGCGCTTGCATTCAACTTGCCCTAGCACTATGACAGGTTAGAGAGTGTGGAGAACGCCTTAGGTGCCCAAAGAATCACAGAACCCTCTCCTGGATTATTGAGTCTTTTGATGATTTTTAGTTCTCTCAGAATCGACTCTTTTGTTCTCATTTTCGCCCATGAAATTCCTACCATTTTTCTCCATCGATTACATTGTTTTTTCTCTTATCCACGCTCTTGATGTTCCAGGTGCTCACCTTTTTCAGACTGCACGTTGTTTAATACACAATAAATGCAAATAAAGATAATTTTGCCGTAGATTTAAATGGCCACATTACGTCGACCCTTTATTGCCTCACTTAGACCCTTTAAGCAGCATGAATAGCATTCTGGCTTAAACGTTAGGTTCATGAAACGAAAAATATTGTTAGCTTACGTTGGAAGTCATTTTAACAACTTATACCTTATGCAACGGGAATAAAATCCAAAATAGAATGAACATTCTGTGTTGTGATTACCCGTAACAGTTTCCTCTTACAATCAGTTTCAGAGGCTTAATTCAGAAATGTGGATTTCAGACAGGTATTTGAAATACAACACTTTATTGCACATCTTAGGGCCTCCGCTAGCTCTTGCTAGCAATGTACCGAGGAGAAGTTTCATAAATTGCGAAATTTCTATAGAGTATGTTTCCGGCAATTTAAATTTTACAAGCTATCTAATCATGCCAAAACCGTTGTATATACTACAGGGTGGGCCAGTGATAAATTCACTTTTGTCTCGACCTTTTTTGTCAAAATTATAAAACACTGGCATATAAGAATGGTGTCATTTAAAAGAAAAAAATGAAATTTTTTATTCAAAATGAAGTCTTACACGGGAGAACAGCGAGCGTTTTCAATCCAAGCTTTTTATGAAAACGATCGTCCTTATGTGTCTGTTCGTCGGCGTTTTCGACTTGAGTTCCGATTACGCAATTTTCGCGAGTGTCCTAGCACAAATTTGATCAAGCAATGGTTAGTCAGATTTAAAAGTACTGGCTAATACTAAAATCTCGACATAAGGGACGTGCACGGTCTGTGCGTACTACAGAAAACATCGAACGGGTGAGAGCGTCTATGCGAGCGAATGCAAGAAACTCAACGCGTAAACGAGCTACGGTTAATTCAGACCGTTACATCTCTATGTCAAGGGATTTCCTGGCACTGAAACTTCACCATTTTGTGCGATTGAAGTGCGTGTGTCGCTAGCGCAAAACGAACGTCTACTCGGTTGCAGATACGAATTAAAATCCGTGTGTTGACATTAAGTGACATTAGTTACGTTTAAACTAGTTTTGTGCATTGCTTAGTAATTAATTAAAAATATCGCTTCATAAAACATAAACAATATGTCCGTTATCTAATTAAAATCAATGAAATATTATTTCGTGCCGAACGTTAAGTGATTTAAAATTTACCCACACAAACAAGTGCTAGTGTAAACATACGGAACTTCGGTTAACTTCGGCCTACATCGCTCGGGTGTACCTACATCGCGTTTTGTACAATCACGAACTTGATGCGTCAACAAACCGCAACTTTCGTCCTAACGAAACAAGACGAAATAGCGCAGTGGAATAGCGCACGCTGATATAAGCCTGATTTCTGTCGAGATCCCGGGTTCGAGCCTCACGGAGAGAATATCTTTTTTGTTTTTTTTTTTCTATTGCCAAACAATAAATATAGCATCCAAACAAAATATTGTGTGCTACAAATGCAAAAAAGATGTTTCTGAAAGAAGCTCTATTAAATATTCGCAATGTCTTATGACATACGGCTACGAGTGTGTTAATATGACTCTAGTCAGAATAAAAGCAATGACTTCAAGACAGAAGACTAACTTTAAGTGTCCTTCCTGTCAGAGCTCAAGCAAGCAGGCAATTCGCCCTTCTACTTCCAAAACAATCAAAACTCCAACCAGTAGTCACACTTACACAAACAACATTGCGCCGGAAGAGCAAAGACAAGACCTTCAGAAATCGCCCGCTAATAAGTCTGACTCACCAGACCCTGAACCCAGCACTAAAAATCAAGGAGCCTCAAAGGAAGATACAGATGTACCTCCTAGCCAACTGAATCGTTCCCTAAATCAATCTAATTTGTCAAAATCATATAGCGAAGCCGTAAAAACTTCATTCTGCAGCGTCAACAGTTTCGAGGCATTAAATTCTACTCCTAACGAAATAAGCGACGAAATAATCTCTGTTAGCCTGCCAAACCTGGAATCCCAAAGCTCTGCGGTCGAAGAACTAAAAAATAGGATTACACAGCTCGAAGAACACCTATTGAGTGCTGATGCTGAAGTACAAAAGCTTCTATTCGAAAATTACGAGCTTCAAGACTCACTAAAAGAAATACGTAAAAAGTGCGATTTTTTCCGAAATCTATTGAAAGGCAATATGGACGAATCGCCTATCAAAACTCCCATTTATAGTACTAAAAAACGGAATAACGGATCACAACCGAAAATACAAAGATCTTCAGACTTGGCAGGAACACC
This sequence comes from Thaumatotibia leucotreta, assembly GCA_025490895.1. NCBI lineage: Eukaryota > Metazoa > Arthropoda > Insecta > Lepidoptera > Tortricidae > Thaumatotibia > Thaumatotibia leucotreta. Next base: position 48,720 of record JALPQI010002711.1, read on the forward strand.
TTTGTGTAGAAAGCAGGTAATAAACAGATTACCAGTTACCGCGACAAATTCTGCGTCCACACCAGTCACAAGCAGCCACGCTCGAAAAGTAGAAACCGAAACTGAAAATAAAACAGCTTCTACCACACACACAGAAGAAGCTCTAGATATGTCCAAGTTTACGACAGCAGAAAACCCGGATCACAAGAATATCTGCATCTTAAGCGCAAATAACACCAATAAAGTACTCCGTATTGCACAACACCACCTAAGCACAGGCTTTAACCTTTGTCATTTCTTGTACCCACATGCAGGAATAAAACATTTGTTAAAAGACTTACCAAATAAGCTTAAAGAATATACAAAATATGATCATTGTATTATATTAATTGGTGAAGAGGATTTCAAGGAATCCCAGAATTATTCTAGCTTAATTGTAGATCTAAGAAACAGTATTCACAAATTAAACCACACAAATATCACTATCTGTGTTCCTACGTTTAACTGTAGTCATAGTTCAAACATGTTTAATGCAAGAATAGAATCATTCAATAGATTACTTTACCTCGACATAATAAAACATGAATATGCATACTTATTAGACTCTAATAGAAACCTTTCTTATGACTCTACCATGTTTTATCGGCGTAGCGGTCATGTAAACAACCGTGGTATGAGTTAAATCTTTCAGGATTTAAAGCTTGTTATAAATAACCTTAATGAGTCCTACAAATATATAGATAGCACTAGCAGTCCAACTCAGATAACTGATATTTCTAATTTAAACAACGAAAAAGAAAAAACGGGAGTCATTATGAATAAAATCACGAATTATTTTAAAATAACAACGCATAGTCATACGAAAACTTTTTTAACACAAATCTGTCCACAAATACCCCAGTCTTAATGCAAGCTACTAACAAATTACTTAACACTCCCTATGTTAAAAATCGGGTACTTTCCCGTACAGGACAAAAGGGATTAAACATTTTCCATCAAAACATAACGGGTGTACTGAATAAACAGGATGAGTTATACTGTGTTTTGGACGATTTTAGGCGGAATGGCACTGTTTTAGATGTAGTATGTCTCAGCGAAACATTTATACAACAAGGATCTGAAAACAACTTAAAAATTGATGATTACACTTTAGCCTCATCATTTTCTAGAGTTGCGATAAAGCGAGGGGGTGTAGCTGTCCTCATAAGAGATGGTATTGAATACAAACCCATATTAAACATAAACAAACATGCTTCTGAAAATGTTTTCGAATGTTGTGGTGTAGAAATTTCAATTTATGGGATTTATGTTTTGTGTATATATAGAACTCCGGCCTCTAATATGGATCTTTTTGTACGGAAACTGGACCAGATGCTTGACGAATTAATGAAAAATAAAAAAAAAAAACAAGTCATTTTGTGTGGGGACTTTAATATCGATTTAATGAAGAAGACTAAATTTACAAGAGCATTTTTAGACACTATTGAGACTCATAACCTTAAAACCCATATTAAGGACCCCACCCGTATAACCATACAATCACAAACATGCATTGATCAAATCATTAGTAATGTAATCAATGGAAATGCCAATGTTCATGATTTAGGCCTCTCCGATCACACAGCCCAAACCTATTATGTACCATTGCAAGTATCTAAACCTCAACCCGTGATATGGTGGTATCAATTTAAAAGAGATTTTTCGAGAGAGAATCAGTTAAAGTTCCTTAATTGTTTATCTTGTCTTTCATTCAGTGATGTCTATGAAGAACCTGACTGTGATTTAGCTTTTAATAACTTTCATGAACTTTACTCTTTATTCTACGAGTTATGTTTCCCTATTATTCGGGTCAAGGTCAATAACGTAGCACAAAAATGTGCATGGTTAACAAGAGGTTTACGTAAAAGCTGTCGAAACAAAAGAATGTTATTCATGGGATGCCGATATAATAGATGCACTGCCAATATCACACAATATCGTAAATATGCATCGATGCTAAAAAAATGTATAAATTATTCACAAAAAACTAGAAATGTAAATTATATAAGAAAATCTAAAAATAAATGTAAGGCATCCTGGAATGTCATTAAACGTTATACATCGCCAAATAATCATGCTAACAATATTGAGCAAATCATTGATAAAAGCATCGTATACAGTGACCCTCAGTGTATAGCAAATGTTTTCAACAAGTACTTTATAGACATTGTCGAAGACAACTGCCCAGAGCCTAGAAACTTAGCAGGAATCAATGAAACTGTTCCGCAATTCGAAAATAGTGTGTTTTTAAGACCTCTTTGCATTAGTGAGCTCAGGAAAATAGTTGCCTCCTTAAATAATTCACAGTTTGTCGGTTACGACGATGTTAATACTAATATTATAAAGATGAGCGTTAATGTAATGGGTGAACCCCTGACTCATGTAATCAATCTATCGTTGAGCCAAGGCTGTATTCCGGCCACTTTGAAAAAATCTATTGTGAAGCCCCTATATAAAACAGGAAATAAACACCTTATAGGTAACTACAGGCCAATTACACTTATATCTATATTTTCTAAAATTTATGAAAAAGTATTATATGCTAGGATTAGTAACTTTATTGAAAGTAACGAGTTACTTAAAGACGAGCAAAATGGTTTCCGTCGGCATAGAAGCACAAGTCTAACTATATTTCAATTAATGAAAACGGTTACGGACTGCATAGATAATGGAATTCCTGTTAGCGTTCTTTTTATGGACATGAGTAAGGCCTTCGACTTTGTCTGTCATAGAAGACTGCTTGAGAAACTGTATCGGTATGGAATTCGGGGCCCAGCGTACGACTGGATCAAATCATATTTATCAAGTAGGACACAGTGCGTAGAAGTTTCCCAATTGTGCCCTAAATCTAAATGTATTATTAAATATAGGTCAAATTTTGCTCACAATAACTATGGCGTTCCACAAGGCAGTATTTTGGGGCCTCTGTTATTTTTGTTATATATTAATGACTTACCAAATACGCTTTCACAAAAATGTTATCTTTTTGCTGATGATACAACTATTGTGATCAAAGGTCAGGACCTAGTAACATACGAGTCACAAATAAATGATGCCTTACATAAAACCATAACTTGGTTGGAATGTAATAACCTTAAGGTTAATTTAAGTAAAACAAAGTTAATGCAGTTTTATACCTGTAAAGGGAAACCACAACCACTTGAAGTTGCCTACAATGATGATAAAATTGAAGAAGTGACCACCTTACGATTTCTGGGTGTCACTCTTGATCGGTTTTGCAGTTGGAAAGACCACATTAAAGAACTGTCTTTGAGAATCAATCGTTTCATCTACGCTTTAAGAAGAATAAGCCAAGTAGTCTCAACAGAAGCAGCTCTTACTTCTTATTATGGCTATATACATTCCATACTCCAGTATGCGATAATTATTTGGGGCAGATGTACGGACATAGACGATGTGTTTCTTAAACAAAAAAAATGTATCAGGGCTGTATTTGGATTGAAACTGTTGGATTCATGTATTCCTTATTTTAAAAATCACAACATTCTATCTCTACCATCTATTTACATATATAATGCTTGCGTTTTTGTGTATCAACATGGGCACCTTTTTCAGCAAGTTAAAGAAGTATTTAGAAACCCTGTAAGGTCACAATATAGGAATAAATTATATGTGCCTCCATCAAATCTGGCTATGGTAGCGAAGAACTCATATTTTATGTGCATAAAAATTTACAATAAGGTGCCAGACGAAATTAAAGATTTACCCTTTATAAAGTTTAAAAAAGCTTTAAAGAAATGGCTCGTATACAAATGTTTTTATAGCATAAATGAATTTTTAGAATATACGTAGTTGTAAAATTAGCTATAAGTTAACATTATGCATGCCTGTAAGGTAGATTTAGTGATTCTATCAGTATACGTCAATGTATATTAACTATTGTCATCTCAATTGTACCTAAATCTGTGCATAATAAACATTTCATTTCATTTCATTTCACGAATCGCATGGTTACAACAACAACACATGGTTTCAGCAAGACGGGGCCACCTGCCATACAAGTAACGTGACCCTGGCAGCTTTGCATGAAATGTTTCCTCAAAAATTGATATCGAGGCGGGATGATATTGCTTGGCCTCCCAGGAGCCCTGACTTAACTCCAACTGACTTTTTTTTGTGGGGTTACTTGAAAAGTAAAGTGTACTCAAATAATCCGGCAACCACAGCAGAATTAAAGGAGAACATTCGCCAAGAATTCCAAACAATATCTCCGCAAATTCTGACAAAAGTCTTTCAAAATTTACAAGCAAGGCTGGAAGAGTGCCGCAACCGCCATGGTCGACACCTTGATGATTTAATCTTTTAAACGTAAAATTTATTTATTTGACATACTTTCTAAATATATTTTTTATTTCAAAACACAAAAAAACACCAATTATTTAAATGTTCAAAAATGCATTTATCATTGGCCCACCCTGTACATGCCTTAATAGCAGACTAGACATTTTGACAAACAAGTAGATTTAGTTGATTACTCCACATATTTTTTTGCCTTTGCGATGCAAGAAACTTTTAAAGGAACGCACTGTTGAAAGGTGCCATTTCAGCGAAGGGGATGAAAAAAAAAAATCTCGTAATCTCACTTTCGAAAAAAATTGCATAGTTTAACTGTATTAATGTAAATACTCCCATCTCTCATGATAAATGGTCGTGAATCTTCCGTATTTAAGTCGATGATTGCTCGACATGTTTCGACCCATTAAGAGGGTCCTCGTCCGGAGTACCCCCGGCTAACGCCCGACGCGTACTGCGGGCCTGCGCCCTGCTAAGCATCAATCATGTCGAATCATGTCGAGCAATCATCGACTTAAAAATACGTGAGTAACCCGGTTCGATAATATTTTAATATGTTTGAGTCCCACGTTATTTATAATTCCTAAAGGCTTGTGCCGTGTGGTGAGAGGCAGAAAGAATACATTTGTCACAACCCCAACTCTTCCTGCGGGTGTCGTAAGAGTCGACTAAGGGGTTGAAGTGTCACTGACCATATTTGACTAAAGATTGATGATGGGCAGCAGCGTCATCATAATGGACACATTACTGCGATCGCCAATCCGCTTGCCCAGCGTGGTGATTATGGGCATTTACCTCCTAAATGTAAATAGTTAATAGTACATTACTAGCTGTTTATAGGAGAGGCCTACGGCCAGCAGTGGACTATCATAGGCTGATGATGATGATGACGATGATGAAAGGCTTGTGAAGTATGATGGCCAGTGTCATTGTATTGGTATTAGATTATTTATAGTTCTTGTTTCCGAATGTCCGTGACAGCTCAGATTATCTCCCCGCCCGCGGCAGATCTATGGCTAGCGGAAACGTTTTATTGCCTACTTTACCTGTACCCTTACTACTGGCTGCAACAAAAATAAAAAATAAATGGACTCAATTCCAATCCTCAATGAAGGGTGCGGCTCTACTAACGCGGAGCGGAGTGGAACTGTGGAAGCTCGGCTAATAAGACCGCATCACAGTGTTTCGAATTTTGAATTTGAAGAATGTAATTGGTCAATTTTGCACATCTCCGCTCCTCTCCGCGTCAGTGGTGCCGCACCCTAAGGCTCGTATTGAGGATACTCAGCGGTAATATACAGTGTGCTGCAATATCCAGGCATTTATTGAAACAGAGCATTCAAATGTAGTTTTTTTAACTGAACCGTGAATATTATACAAATAACCTGACATCGTACGATTTCCAGCATTTTTGGTGCAGTGTAGTTCAATTAAGGGATGTGAAGTAAGTTATTCGAAAGGAGATAGCGAGTTAAGGTTCATCTTTGTGTTACAACGTGTTATGATACGTTACAGGTAAAAAATGACCCCTGGATTCCTTTAACTCAACTCATTCACCAAAAACCTTAGAAGTTTAGTTAAAGGAATCCGTGGGTCAGTTTGAAAGTGAAAGTTTACATATTTAAATATTGATCAAACGGGTTACTCACGTAATTTTACTCGATAATTGCTCGACATGTTTCGATCCATTTAGAGGATTGTCATCATGGAGTACCCGCGACCAAAGAATAGCTATATACACGGTGGAATTTAATCGGTGAACAGGAACCCATTTTTCTAATTCAGTAATCGATGGCGGTCACGTTTATGTAGTACTTAAGTGGAACCAAGTTTTTATTTTAGCATAACAAAATTTTATGTTGAAATTACACTTTAATTAAAATTTATTGTCACCCTACTAATGGTTTAGTCTGAAAAGTTTAATACCTCTTTTCAAACTATCAGCCATGCATCACTCTTATTTTACATAGGAATAGAGTCTATCGCAAAAATTAAAGCATGTGAGTGGTTATTGCTCATTTATGTTTTAAGTTTCTATGGCTGATAGTTTGAAAAGAGGTATTAAACTTTTCAGACTAAACCATTAGTAGGGTGACAATAAATTTTAATTTCAACATAAAAAAAAATTATGCTAAAAAAAAACTTGGTTCCACTTAAGTACTACATAAACGTGACCGCCATCGATTACTGAATTAGAAAAATGGGTTCCTGTTCACCGATTAAATTCCACCGTGTATACATATATAAATCTAATACATTTAGAAAACTACCATGACCAAGGAACAAATATTTGAGATAAAGACGCAAAAAATCCCCTCGCCGGGAGCCAAACCCAGGATCTCCAGCTTTGCAGGCAGAATCACAATATTGAATTAGAATGTGCTAAGCTGCCTTCATTACAATACTTACGATTATTAAGTCACAACGGGTTCTTCGTACATTTAAATCAAAACAAAAAAAACATTGAATTATTGAAAACAATATCTTTTGAACTCATTACGAATTGAGTTTGATAAAATGTTCAACGTGAATTGTATGTAGAAATTATTTTCGACTATTTTATTACCACTTCCAACTTCGCAATTTTAAATAACACACAAAAAGACACAGAAAAGGAATTTGCAATTTAAACAATTGATATTGACATTATTTATTTCAAGAATTTCATCACTGCTGTTTGTTATGAATCGTTTTATTTGTAGTAATTTGTAGTAGGTATTTTTGCAATGATTGGAATGGGATGACTCGCATGATGCGTTGTAGTTTTTTATTGGAAAAACCTTACAATATGTATAATAATAAAGACGGCAAACTAGACTAGGCTCATGAGCTAACCGACATGTGGGACGTTGATTCGGCGATCATTGTACCGATAGTTGTTTCTGCGAACGGTCTCATAGCGAAGAGTCTCGATCAACAACTCAAGAGGCTCTCGCTAGGTGGCTGGATCAAGGGTTACATGCAGAAGGCGGTAATTCTGGACACGGCGCGCATAGTCCGGCGGTTCCTCTCCCTGTAGCCCTAACTACCGGCAGCTTGGGCCCGCTCCGCTGAAGTCCGTTGCCGGCGGCACTCTAGGTTGTTTTTTATAGTATGTTTATTGTTTATATGTTTTGTATTGTTTTTGTATGTTTTATTGTATTTTATTTTTATAATCATATTACAAAATACCTAATCCAGGAAAAAAGATGAATAAGGAGATAATAATAATTCACATCGCTCCGTTGATGAGTGCTGGGTATGGCTACTGGGTATGGTCGTTTAAAGTACATTAATGAATACCAATTTTAGGCTCGACGCTGCCGCAGCGCTGACACAACGCTGACAGCAAGGCGGTTTCCTTAGTGAATAACACTGCTGGAATTGTGCTTAGTTGATTTCCAGCGGTCTTGTATGAACCTTGTAGATTACATAAATCGGATAATTCAGATATAGGTACAATCTCGGTCAATGAATATGGGTCAGGTGATCTATTTCATGTAAAGTAATGCTAAGATGCAAAATTTAAATATATTTTTCAAAATATTTATGTTGTAGGTAGAATATTTTTTTAAATCGAGTTGTATTGGCATTTTCCTGATTATTAAATTCAAAAAAAAAAACATTTAAATAACCGTTAGTTTGGTTCATAAAGACAAAAATGTAGTTCGCTTAAAAAAAACACCTAAAATGTATGGTACGAGTTACGAGTTTTTACTCATGACTTGCTTTATTTATATCTACGACGTGTGACGATCAAGTTCCATTTTGGCTTAAAATATCAAATACACGTGCGTGCAAATATATACCAATGTACGCTTAACGGAATCCATTATTCTATTATAAAGTATGTTGTACACACAGAATACACACACTTCAACACCTGCCTCACTTTGATCCTCATTTCTCAGAAACAATAGGGTGTAAATTAATTATTCGAACAATGCCCCTTGAACGGTATTCGGAATGTCGAGAGACAGGCAAATATTTGATTCGTTTGCTAAAACGGATTATGCAGTCCTTTAAAAAAGACGTAAGTCTACAGATTTATAAAGGGAATTCGAATATTTACGAATTCTCGATTTTCTATTTTGAGAATATCTTGTGAGTGTTTTTGTGCATTGCATAGATGTATTAGAATATTGAATTTTCTTTTTGGTATTGTATTTTAAATTAATAATAATGAAATGGAATGCATTTCAATGCGATTTCTTATTATAAAAGCAAAATTTATCCCGCATCCTGGTTTAAAAGTAAAATGGAAAACCTGAATAATACCTATGCTGATTTGGTGTCTGGCAAGATGGCTTAGAGTGACTTGGTTAGTAGATAACTAAACTTTTTAAAAGTGCGAACATCTAATCCTATGACGTCGCTATACAAAGTGATATTATAAAATACAGAATAAACACATGTTCAACCATTCCTATGTAATTTTAGAATTATAATATAGGTACACGATGCGAGGCTCAATTATAAATATAAATATTAATCCGATCCGATCCGGGTTACTCACCGTAATGTAAAATAATTATAATAGTTCGCATTTTTCGTATCCCTTTTATTTTTATTTCCTATAAATTATTAATAATCTTTGTCATGTGAGTGAGGTGACATTTGTGGATGAATAGAGCCTAATGCATTCGTCCGCAATCAGTACATTGAAATAGAAAAAAAATCTGTCAACGTCAATATCACGTGTCATTCTCTTATATTTTTTTTTTCTATTTCATTGTAAGTAATTGTACTTGTTGCAGACGAAAGCATTAGGCTCTATTCAGCCATAAAACTAAACAAATGTCATCTCACTCACTTCAATAAAAGATTGTTAACAAATTATAGGACAAAGATAAAAGAGCCGCATTTTCTTAAGCTTTAAGACAACGGCTATCAGGGAATAATATGATATTCATACCTTCAGAAAACTTTACATAGCCAATTGGCTGAGTGTAGGTACTTGAAGCATATCACTGGTTAAATACAATTGTGTAAGTACCTAATTATAATACGACTACTGGTTCAAACCGAGTGCTCGTATAAACGAAACTATTGTACAAATAACTATACGAGTAGATTTGTAATTACTAGAATGGCGTTTACATAACCGCAGTGAATACGGTTTCGCGTTTAAATTTCGGTCGTTAACCCGCAATATTGTTTACATATAAAATGATATTATTTAAACGTGATAGGGTTAATTTTAAGCATTAAACATTATTTGATATACTGTGTAATAATGTATTCCAGGTCATTCCGTTTTTACGTCAGAAAAATAATGATATATTATTATAATACTCGTACCTGCTTTTCTCAATGTCAACTGTGCAATAGATCAAATTAAACTCCAAGTCAAAGTACCTTTTCATTATAGTTTGCCTCTTTAATACATTATTTGGCGTTTGTACAGAATACCAACCTAAAATGCATCATACTAGAGAGCAATACATACAATGGATGCAACACTTAAGCGACGTTTAAACAATACAACTCTCTTCACTTTCAGTCATGTTCATGTGCGCGGTTCTCGCTACTGTACAACCGTCAACAGAGCTTACCCACATACACCGACCTTAAGGCATTGTAATAAGAGTCACATTATTCAGTTACCTGTGTTGACCATTGTAATGAGTTAGCGTCAAGCTGAAACTTTTGCTCGTTACGCTAGATAGCGCTGTTATAATTGTTTCATCTTCAGATATAATTTAATCCTAGCTTATAAGCGTCAAAGAACAATAAATAACTAGAAGTAACAATTGTGCGATATACTTGATATACTGCTGGATGAAGGACCCTATTAACTATGCGTATAGAGGCATTAAGTAGGAGGTACATAAATATACCCATAATCGCCACGCTAGGCAAGCAGATTGGCAATTGTAGTAGTGTGTCCACTAAGATGATGCTGCTTCGTCAAATTCAATAAAAGAATCGTGGCACTTCAATCTCTTAGCTCCTCTTCGACTCCTACGACAGTTACGACACCCAACTACCACCCACTGACGTCAAGAGAAGAATTGAGTTGAGGGGAGGGGAGAGGTGATTCTTACGGCCGCCACCACGTGGCTTTGAAAAGAACTGGTGAAAAGTTTAGGAAATAGTTACAGATATTGCCGCAGCAATCCGTTTGTATTTCTTAGTTCAGATACAGACAGTTTAAATGGGCAACGGCTGCGCTCGCAAAGTTGCTTTACATTGCGCACTAATACGCTTGTCCACGAAATAAAGTAGCCATCGTAAAATCAGTCTCCACTGTTACACAATAATCCCATGTAGTTCTAACAGCTATGGGATTGTAAATTGATTCTTCTATTTTATGTTTAACAATCCAATATCTAAAAGCATTCGCTTGAAAGTCGTCAAAATCAAAATAGCTTCAGATTATGCTTAATGCAAAAGTTACAGGCCCAAGAAAGTGCGATCTTCCGAGACGATTTCAACAATGTTAGACTTGAAATAGTTAATAAAAATTATAGACACGAGATTCATATTTTATTATATTATATTATAGGGCCAATCTTAGATATAGGTTAGGTTAAGTAGATTAGTTAGATTTAATCTATGTACATAAATTGTAGTTTTGAAAATAAACCTGATGTTAAAAAAAAAAAAAAAAAAAATATTATAGTATCGGTATCGTAATTTAGTTAAGACCCATTGGGAAACTAATTGACCCAAAATGGTAAAATAAGAAGAAACAGTACTAAAATCCAGAAGTTTCAATAAAAATCCATAATTATGGAGACAGTGATATAAATAATAAACACAGAGAAGATAAGCAAAGAGCCCTTCTTTGTAATAACATCCATAGAAAGGTGTGGTTTCATAAAAAAAATATAATTATACCGCAATATCTACTTTATTTCGTGAACAATCCTTAGAACAACTCATGCCTACAGCTCGCTTTAAGCCCCGTACTCAATGCTTATAAGTTAGAACACACATTTTCCTCATAACGTTATATTATTACAATCCAGCCCCGTTTCTAACCTAATAAACTGATTACAATCGAGCCCAAGCGGTAATTGTGTTTGTCGAGTTTTGGAATGTAGATCGCTATCCCGAGGAGGTGGCTCATTTGCATGATGATAATGACAAACTAAAATTTGAAGAAACTTTTCAATGTCAATTCGGTGAAGGAAAACATCGTGAGGAAACCTACATACATCCGTGAAGAAATTCAAAGGTGTATGTGAAGTTCCCAACCCGCTTAGGGCCAGCGTGGGGACTATAGCCCAATCCCTCTCATATATGAGAGGAGGCCTGTGCCCAGCAGTGGGACATTATATAGGCTAAAATATTATTATTATTATTTATTTCAATGTCAATGGTCCTTAAGCGCGTGTCACATCTCTTACGGCTCTTTAAATCATTGCTCACTATCATTTTGCCGATTATTACTTCCCGATTATATCAATAAGCTCACACATGATTGAAGTGGTAGTGTGTCGGCGTTGGATAGACTTTACGGATAGTCCATCTCGCAGCGATATACTGTCGCATCAATCATGTGCTAGCTACTTAAACTAATCTTTAATTACTTATTTATAAGAATAAGTATGAAAGAGCAAGATTTAAACTAAGCCTGACTTGATTAATAAAATAGCCTAATAAAAATAAACGAAATGGGGGCCTTTCGGCAGAGTGCCCATCATGCAGGCAGAAATTCAGTGCTGAATAGCGACAGCAATTCTTTACATGTAATAAAAACGCAAGTAATTATAGCGGATTGCATTAATTTACTTGTACGTATTGTATCGCGGACTAGTAAAGAAATATTGTTTATCCTAGTAATCTTTTGTGTGAGGAAGCTGCCTGCGCGAGGGTAAAGCTCCAAATTATTAAGTATGACTTAAAACGTTTTATTGTTTTAACCACTGCAAACCATCCCGTGGGTGTCGTAAGAGTTGGCAAAGGGATTGAAACGTCACACTGCTCTGCTATCGTCAATCCACTTGCCCAGTGGTGATTATAGGCATTTACCTACAAGTAATAATGCGTGCGGATACACTCGCTCTTTTAGACATATTGATAACAACGAAAAGGACAAACAATAATTCGCGGCTTGTTAAGTTAGGAGACGTATATGAATAAGAGGGGTAGTTAATAGGAGAGGCCTACGTCTAGCAGTGGACTTAGAGTCTGGTGATGTGTACGTGTGTGCCCTTTTTGATAAATTCGGCATTGTAATAATTATACCTCGATATTTTTCTAGCAAGAACGAGAGATTGACAAAATTAAACATCGACATAACTGCTATCGATGAGTTCATCCTGTTCTCATAAAAATGCTAACTCCGCAAAAACAGGTAACCAAGAAATACAGGGCCCATCTAGGCTTTGTTCTAAATATATTATATTTCGTATTAATAATTTCCTATGGCTTTAGAGTATATTTTCTTAATCTTTGCAATTTTGATGGTACTAAATGAAAAAGATATGAAAAAATGTATGTACCTATCATTTTGAGTATGATTTGCATTCGTGTAAATTTATCTCTAAGCTACGGCAATTTTTTTATTTATTAAATTTATTTATCGACTACAATAAGACATATCGATAACAGTTATGTCGATGTCTAATTTTGTCAATCTCTCGTTCCTGCTAGAAAAAATATCGAGGTATGGTAATAATATTCTTAAAACTTTTTAAGTTATAAAATTTTCACAGATGCTACTTTTCGCTACATAAACAGATCGATGAGTCCCTAGATGGTTTCTGGGAATTGGCATCGATCAAATGATATATCCATGTTGTTTACGTCACACAAAATCGTAGGTGTAGTTTGGTTGAATAAATAAATAAATATCATGGGACAACCTTCCACAAATCGACGTAGTCCCACAGTAAGCTCAATTAAGGCTTGTATCGTACATACTAAGTGACAATATACATATTATAATCGATAGATAAGTACATTACATACTTAAAAACATAAAAAATAACCATAGGGAAGAAACCACTTTTAGTGTTCCGTAGTATACTAGGAAACCTAATATTTTCGCCATGTCCGTCTATCCGTCTGTCCGCAGCTTAGCTTCTTAGCCTTTAGTATTACAAATTTGATTTTCAAGTGGTAGAAAAAAATATAGACATTTTTTTTTCTTGTACCTCCCCTACTAGTAAAGTGGGGATGATCATTTTATTCGGATGTAATCATATAGTGTGGGTCTTTCAAAAATAGGTCCCAAAACAATATATTTTTAACAGCCGTTTTAACATCCTGAAACTACCATTTAAAGTAAATAAATATATTTTTAATAATTAATAAAAGTTGTCTGTTTTAACGAGACCCGGAGCATTCAGATCACTTAAAAAATATCGTACACCCGGTAGCCTTTTAATTTTTTCTAGAAACCCTTCTATCCGATGAATAGGTACATTCTGAAAGATTTTAATGCTGAATTCCGCAGCATATTTAGAGTATTTAATGTTACATAATATTTCCTGGATTCGGCTTGGTTCCTGAGATAATTAACCTTTTTTTCGAAATAAGTTTTTCGATGTAACTCGTCATAAAACTTCTTTTTGATTACAATGCTGCCACAATGTGTTCTAATATTAATTACCACACCTTTTGCCTTACAATCAAAACCTGTCAAGAACCTGTAACCTGAAAAGTATTGAAAATGTTAAATAGTATTCAAAAAGTCTAAAAAAAAGTTTTTTTTTTGTGGAATTTGACATTTTGGTCTCATAATATTTTTTGTTTATTTTGATGTCTAGAATGTATAGTTAAAATCTTTCGCAATGCTCGCGAGCACCGTGTATATCACATGACCAACAATCTTACCAACTAGGATTGTACTTCATACACTAAGAAACATTTATATTATAACCACATTTCTCTCCCATCGAACCTCCATAAATAAGTCATTCCGCAATGTGCTAAAAAACTTTCCCATTCGCCAAAATTTATTACCTCGATTACATTAAAAAAGTATAGGTAAGTACCTAAAAGGTGGTTAGTCTTAATCACAAAGTAGTAATGATTTTTTTTGTATATAATATAGAGCAGCAATGTAATGAAAACACTATTTAATCGGTCACATTGAAGAATCGGATAGCTGTTGACAGATGTGACGAGCAAAGTTCTAAAATTGTAATCGTGCGATAAATCGGCGATTCATTGCACGCTGAATTATTTTGTATGAAAAATCAATCCGCAATTTTCAATAAATTATATGAAAACTTGTAGGGTCTTCCCTAATTGCTCCAACTGTTTGAGGTAATAATGAATAAACACGCTTTAATTAGGTCATCTAAATTATTTCAAGATAAAATCAAATATTCAAAAACATCAATACAATTTATTGAGCAACAGTCGAAGCCTCGTTTTTTTTTTCAAAATAACGCGTATTTCGACTTATTGCCTTGAAAGGAAATTTGTCTACCTTATTTTTCAACGTTGATTTTGTACTGAGTTTCAGTGGCGAAGTAAAGATCTCCTGTTTTTGTGCTTCTTCTAAGCATAAAAACGAAACTTCTCAAAATGCCTAGAATGTCCGATGTTTTCATAACACGCTCGTTTTTATGAATATACTCTTGGAAATCTCGTTACATATATAAATACAATCGAAAACTCGATGAATCATCTTATTTTCGGTTTCACAAATTCTTAATGAAAAATTTTTAATGAAAAATAATCTTATGAATTAATTTAAATTGATTATCCCGTCTCGGATCTTAAACCTACGATGTACGATATAATATGATCTCATTATGTAATAATTTTAATATCGATGAGAACAACATAAGCAAACTGTGGCAACATTATTTGTGCATAATATATTCACTCATCAAATTAGGATTGGGAATATCTAATCTACCCTATTTTTTTTTTCTTTAATATTGTATGCCTCGTATTTTGTTGGTGTCTCATTAATAAAATAAAATAAATAAAATATCACTTTAGTGAAGAGGAAACCTTGGTGTACGTTGACTTTTTCGGTTAACCCAAACCATAGATGGAACTATAAATATAAAATGCTTTAAGTTTGCTTAGAACTTGAAAACATTTGAGAAAAACATCAAAACTTTAAGTTGCCATAAACTCCGTTAAGCCGAAATTCCTCAAGAGACGAAATCACATAAACTTTCTGGAATTTTCCACAAGATTTGTGTTATTGGGGTTCCACTACACAATAAAAGCACGATAGCGTTTCAGTCGCAGTTTAAATATTTAAAAAGTTCGCCAGTGCAATGAAATTCGAACCGAACGGTAATTTAGTTGCAGAAAACTTTAATAGTTAAACTTGTTTCAGTTTTTGTCGCGGGCAGGTATTTGCTTTCTTTACAAATTTTGCGAATAGTGAGCTCATTTAAAAGCTAGTAAAGTCCTGTTGGTAACATATTTATAAGCAAGCGATAATAATTGTGTTGCATTTGTATCCTTGTGTCAAAAAGACATTATCATATCTTCCATTACTAGGCCTCTGTTTACGTATTGTGGGATAAGTATGAGTATGTAATTTCAAAAAAAAAAAACAATCATTTTATTATCATTAACAAAACAAATTTTAAAGTTTACAATGACTGGGGCCTTCCTTCAGGCTACGGAGCCTGTGTTGGAACTACCCCGCTGATCCTTAAGTATAATAACAATATATCACAAGTTTAAGATTAAACACATTTCGAATAAATAGATCATAATACTTATAACTTAATAATAATTATTCATATGCCTCATATAAATATTACGTAATTATGTTATTAGCTGTAACCATGCGTAGATCCAGAAAGTACGATTTTGTATCATGTAAAAGCTTTCACCCTGTACATGTGAAGATTAATACAATGTTTGATCAAAATTATGTATGACGCACACAAATCACACTTTGATGCGACATTCATAAACGTCTGCTAACTTAACAAGCCGCTAATAATTGTTTGTCCCTTTTGCTCTTATGGACACATTGTTAAGACCGAAACGGCCAACAAATATTAGCGGCTTGTTAAGTTGACAAACGTTTATGAATAAGGGGGTTAGTTTAAAAATATCACTATCACGCAAAAAGGCACGATGGTTGTCGAGTTGCGGAAAAAGCCCAGTAAAACTAACTAACTAGTATAAAAATTACTCTGAACTAAGCTTAACTTAGCTATTTACATAGAATAATTTTCTGGAACTGAAATGAAACGCGTTAAATTTGAAAACTACTTTCGTAACACTTTACAACGTCCCTATTTTAATTAAATTGAGCTCTAGAAATTATCGATATTGTATTTAAATATACTCTAACTAAATGTAAATGTAATTTCACTCTTGAATAATGCAGGTTGGCGTGCTAGTTCAGGGGTTTAAAATTTTGTATTATGAGTAGGGAGACCTAGCTGGTTTGAAACAGATGTTACATTTTCGGCAATAATCGTTTTAAATTGTAAAAAAAATAAAACTATATATATTATATTACAAATAGTGGAGGTCATATCATCATCATTTATTTAAGAGCTTGGCTCTTGTCGGTGGAGTAATTTCCATTCTATTCTATTCTCTGACTTTTCCTTCAGTTCTCTATACGTTTCCAATTCTATAGTTTCCTTCAATTGCTCCATGTAGGCTCTCCGTGGTCTTCCTCGTATGTCAAATACCAATGAAAAAACGACCAAGATCACCAACGTCCAAAGTAGAAATCGAAACCACGTGCTCAGCTTTCGCGGCTGATGCCTGCACCGCTCGGCCACTCGGTCTTAGCAACTACCAGCCAATTTTCTCGGGTAGGTATACACAATCCCTTACAAAACTAGGCGCCTTTGACGTTCGCTTTCACAATTAGTACTTCTTTAAACTATATTATTTACTTAAAAAGTGCCGAGGTTTTATGCGATGAAGACATAGTAAGTCAAGGCCAACGAAAGTCCTATTTCAACTCTAGGTATGTAACAAATTAAAATCGATTATTTAGGTAGGATTCACACATTTTATAAAATAATTATTAAGGAAAAAAACATGCTTATTGCTTAGTTATCAAAACTAGTTAATAAGAGGTGTCGTAATGTACTATTACTTTCCGTACATGGTTACGGCTACAGCTTACATCCGCTAAAAACATAAATCGAACCGATAATTCTTTTACTTTATTTTTACCGAGTATTTTTTGCTTATATTTAATTTGGAGCCTCTATTTATATTACTGCTTTATTTATAGGCATATCAAATATTGTAATAAAATATCCAAGCAGGCTGTCAAAGGTAGGCTTTACTCAATAAAATATTTTTCGTTTTGCGCCCGTCGCGGTGGAAAACACATTGGATCACCCGTCGAAGAAAACAGCTTTCATCATAAAAACAAACTACGTCATTGAAGCCTGTCACGTACTCCCATAAACAAGGCTGAAAAAAGTAAAACAGAGGGTAAAACTTAAAGACTGAAGGTTCCGTAGACTTTTGAAAGCCTCGGAGTTTGAATAATTGGAGTGTTGTCCTGTTAACTACATTATATTTTTTATTTGTACATATATACTCGTACACTTAGGTAGCGTAACCTTTTAGCTATTTCTATTTTTGGGTGAATTAGCTATTTTCTGTCTGTTATAGCCATGGGTACGGTCATCTGAGTCATGCTGGTTTTATGCAAAATTATGCTACTTGGACTATGCAACCATCCATTTTTCTGATGTTAAGCCATCTCCTTAAGAGTGGGCATCAACCTAGGAAAAAACGTGAATTCACCCACGGGCCCCGCTCCTGTTCTCTGTGTGCGTGACGGCGCGCCTACTGTCCTCCCGCTCGCACACTCGCATAGTATATGCCGGAGCAACTACATGAAACGTGGCAATATTTTTAAAGATTGAATTGTCTAGTACTATTTATAATTATGTGCAATCATAAAGGCGGGGTCACACCCGATGCGTGCACGTGCGCGTTGCGTGGCCGCCACCAGTTGCCACCCACCTCCCCCCGCTGCCACGCGTCGCCACTCAACGCCACCCGTCGCCGGCCGCCACCCGTCGCCACCCTCCTCCCCCCGCTGCCACCCGTCACCAACCGTCGCTGTCGCCACCCACCGCCACCCGCCTCCCCCCGCTGCCGCCCGCCAACCGTCACCGCCTGCCTCCCCCCGCCGCCACCCACCGCCACCCGCCTCCCGTCGCCGCCACCCGCCTCCCCCCGCTGCCACGTCACCACCCGTCGCCGCCCGCCTCACCCCGCTGGATGCGGTTGGCGCAGGACCGGTCATTGTGGCAATCTTTGGGGGAGGCTTACGTTCAGAAGTAGACGTTTTTTTGGCTGATATGATGATGATGAATTAATCATAATAAAGTCTAAAACTGGTAGACCACACTTTTTGTCGACTGTACCTATGGAGGCGCGCTCAGTTTGGGTTTATTACTACATTTCAAGTGATAACTGATATACATACAGTCTGTTACCATCAAGCGGGCTTTTATTTGAGTTCAATTTCTTTAGTTACATTTTTTAATTAAATAGTGTTCAGGACATTGTCAAGAATCTTCATCTAGGTATCATCATCATTTAAATATTTAGCAAACGGGTTATTCACGTAATTTATTTACGTCGATAATTGCCGGACATGTGTGAGTAACCCGTTTGCTAAATATTTAAATATGTTAGAGTCTCACGTTAGTGACAATTCTAAAATCTTCATCTCGTTACTCAGTGACAATAAAAGCCTCCATGATGGTACTAGTTGCTGTATGTAAGTATTTTATGTATTTAGTTAGCTAATCCTCTAGGCTTGTCGTGAACTTCGAGAAACGAAAATTTCGGCCATCTCTCTCTTGCAACTTATTTTCAATCGTATTTCAGTATACATAATTATACGTATCGTATAGTGTTTAGAGTTCAAATACCGGCGAGGGAATTATTTGTGTATTTATTTATCACGCCTTCCCCCGGCCAGATGGTCACTGACAAGCCCCGAACCTCGGTCAGGACTGACCATGTACCCGGTTGTCACCGGCAAAATTCCGTTTGACCTTCTGACGCCCTTGGTCATCGAGCGCGCGCTCCTGACCGATGTCGCCTGTCGCTGACCACGCGAAGCCAGTGCGCTCAGGACATCGTCGCGCGCGCACGTTTGTGAACTCTGACCTTAAAAGTATTAGCGTAAATCGTAACGGAAGCAAAGAGATGCGAACGCAATTTTATCGTGGAATTATTAGATTTATATAAAAGCTTACCCTGTTTGTGGGATTTACCGTCACCGATATACGATACTTTGAATTTATTTCTAAACAAATTAAGAGGATCGTCTTAGTCTAACATATCGACGAGATTTAAATGGCTTAAAACCAGTCTTTGCTTGAGCCATCGCTTCATCCATATCCTCCTGTTTTTCTCTTTTTTATAGGCAGTGCTCAAAAGTAATAATGCTACTGAAATTTTAAGAGACACGGAGCCATTGCACGTACAGTCGGTCCACAAGTTTCGAACACACTGATGTCGGAGCGTGGTCATCGACCGTGTAGCCAGACAACTCGGACGGCCACCACTGACCAAGGTCGAGCGGTCGGGGGCTTGTCAGTGACCGTCTGGCCCGGGCTTTACTCAGTGACAATAAAAGCCTCCATGATGGTACTAGTTGCTGTATTTAAGTATTATATGTATTTAGTTAGCTAATCCTCTAGGCTTATCGCGAACTTCGAAAAACGAAAATTTCGGCCATCTCTCTCTTGCAACTTATTTTCGATATGCAACTTATTTTCAATCTTATTTCAGTATACATAAGTATACGTATCGTATAGTGTTTAGAGTTCAAATACCGAGGAGGGAATTATTTGTGTATTAATTTGCTGCAATAAATATTATCTATACTAAGTATTACTAAGCCTGTTTTTTAATGTCTCGAATAAGGTGAGAAAAGTAGAGTATATACCTCGGGAATAAAACTGTTTTTGTCTTGGGCGCTTGAATCCCTCACCGCACTCAGTACTCAGTCTATAACTCCCTCGCTGCGCTCGTGAGTAAAACTGGGACTTCGTTACGTTCAGGATTCAATGTCGAGCCCGTGTCATAAAACAGTGCTTTATGCCCTTGTTTATCGTTGCATGTGTCACTCGTTCATATTAAAAAGTGACAGAAACTACGACAAACAATAAAAACGCAACCATCATCACTGCCTACTGATTGGTATCAAACTGTACATTTTCAACCGTTGGCCACAGACCACTGAATATGCTTAGTTATATTATTGCACTTACTACGCTTAAAGTCCGGCAAACCATGTTACGCATTTTAATAAATGCCCGGTCGCCGGTCACATACTGTAAACATCAAATCATTGGGCAAAGGCCACTGAAAATGTTTGGTTATATTATTGAACTTACTAAAACTATAGTACGGTAGGTAACTCATATTACCGGTTTTTATAAATGCCCGGACGCCGGTAACAGATTGTATACCGGATGGAAATTATTTTTGGGTCAGTGACGGCAACTACCAGATTCAGAGGAGCTACGCAAAATAGTTTTAAAAGACTTTCCCTCGATTTTAAATTAATAAAGATTGGCGTTTACAGATTTGGAAACAGCATACAGGGTGGGAGAAAATGGTCATTTTTGACTCCAATCTATCCTGTTTCTGTTCAGCAGAGTTGGGCGTAATCAATTCATTTTAGAATTAATTACAGGGTTACATTCCATTAATGACGATTCCGCAGTAATGAATTACTACTATAATCATAATTACTGTAATGCTCAGCATTAAATGCTGTACTACGGTTACGCCTGTAATCCATTCCTTTGGGATCGGTATTGTAATCCGTTACTATAATATTGAATCTAACGTAATCAAGTACTTTAGTAATCTGCATTACTTAGAACAGTTAAAACGTAATTTTGTTACTGTTACTCGAAGAAATTTTTTTTTGATTTATGTCATTCTAGTTGACATCTGACATCCTAGCACTTTCATGATAGTTAAAAACGTATTCTGAAAATGTAGTAGTATATTTAAGATCCAAGATGGCGGAACATTTTTCATCATTATACTCGTTTCTGACTAATTCACATCCGTGGTATTCGATTTTCGGGTCCATTCTAAGATCCAAGATGGCGGCAACGTTTTTTTAGCAATTTCCATCATTATACTCGGTTCCAACTAATTCGCATAAGTGGAATCCGAATTTCGTGTCCATTTTAAGATCCAAGATGGCGGCAACTTTTTTTTCAATTTTCATCATTGTACTCGTTTCCGACTAATTCGCATACGTGAAACCCGATTTTCGGGTCTATTCTAAGATCCAAGATGGCGGCAACGTTTTTTTAGCAATTTTCATCATTATACTCGGTTCCGACTAATTCGCATAAGTGGAATCCGAATTTCGTGTCCATTTTAAGATCCAAGATGGCGGCAACTTTTTTTGCAATTTTAATCATTATACTCGTTTCTGACTACTTCGCATACGTGGAAACCGATTTTCGGGTCCATTCTAAGATCGAAGATGGCGGTACAGTGTTTTTCTTTCTTTTGTAATTTTTGTCATTGTAGTCGTTTTTTAGACTAATTTACGTAAGTACCCGAATTTAGGATCAATTCAAGATCCTAGATTTCCTACGTATGTATACCTAACTACCTAAAGGAAATGAGATATTCGGATTCCACGTGCGTGAATTAGTCAAAAACGAGTATAAAAAATGACGAAAATTGCAAAAATTGTGTCGTCATCTTGGATCTTAAAATGGACCCTAAATTCGGGTTTCACGTATGTGTATTAGTCGAAAACAAGTATAATGATGAACATTGCGTAGGTACAAAATTCAATAACATGCAAAAAAAGACGCCGCCATCTTGGATCTTACAATGGACCCTAAATTCGGGTCTCACGTATGTAAATTAGTCAAAAACGAGTACAATGACAAAAATGAAAAAAAAAAGAAAAAACTTGTGCCGCCATCTTGGATCTTAAAATGGACCCTAAATTCGGATTCCACGTATGTGAATTAGTCGAAATCGAGTATAATGACGAAAATTCCAAAAAAATTACCAACATCTTGGATCTTAAAGTGGACCCTATATTCGGGTTCCACGTATGTGTATTAGTCGAAAACGAGTACAATGACAAAAAAAAGAAAAAATTGTGCCGCCATCTTGAATCTTAAAATGGACAGACGACCTTATGAAGGTCGCGGGGACACGCTGGATGAAGGTCGCATCTAACTGGTACATGTGGAGGTCCAGAGGGGAGGCCTATGTTCAGCAGTGGACGTCTTATGGCTGAGATGATGATGTGTTATAGTGTATTCTATCATTCATAACGATGTAGTCCAGCCTAGTATTTGTAGAACAGACTAGAATTACGTATTCGTCTCCTCTTACCACCTCAGATAGAACCGGGATATTAAGGTTTCACAAATCCTTAATTCTCTTGTTATTACATAATAACGTTCCGGAATACAGCGATGAAGGAATCTGTTCAATCCATTTAATACAAAATACTTATATACCTTCTACTAAATTTGCACAATGAAACTTATTCTTGCATAAAGAATTCGTAGACTAGATTAAACAGTGGCAAAAATTTTCGGATTATAAAACTGAACTTGACTTTAGGTACTTATTATTACTAGATAAAAAAGAAGACGAGGAAGGCAAACCCTACCATTACATTGAAATAATAATAGCCAAAGAGGGAGAGAGAGGTGTAAGTAGGTACCTTTATGTGATAATGAGATGTACTAGCATGCTGAAGTGGCAATGGGTAGGCGACATTGCACGCAGAGCAGATGGTCGATGGGGTAGAGAAGTGTTCTAGTGGAGACCACGGTTTAGCAAACGCAGTGTAGGACGTCCGCCCACAAGATGGACAAACGATCTTATGAAGATTGCCGGGAGACGCTGGATGCAGGTTGCTTCCAACCGGTGTATGTGGAGGTCCAAAGGGGAGGATGTTCAGCGGTAAACATCATATGGCTGATGTGATGAGATGTATCACTGCCAGACAAACGGATTTCTATCTAATTTGTGACTCCTACAGGACGGAACGCAAAAAATGTGCCTACGTGCCCCATTATTAATGTACACAATTTAACCTCAAACCGCAATAATTTTAAATAAGTGCGCAACTTGAATTTGCGCCATCAAGTTGCGACAAAACTCCGTTAATATTTTATTCAAAACATTCTTATCCTCCGAGACTGCCGAAGCATTAGCTTTATCCTTCGACCTTCGACTAGTGATGGGAACGACTCGAACTCGAGCTCTCATTTTGACTCAATTCGGTATAACTGTAGGTTAATTCACAAGTGCTTTGCGGTGAAGAAAAACATCGTGAGGAAACCTGCATATACACCTATGAAGAAATTCAAGGGTGTATGTGAAGTCCCCAACAAGTACTGGGCCAGCGTTGGGACCACGCAAAATAGGCACGTTTGATGTCGAGTTGCGGAAAAATGGCCAGGATACAATACAATACAAAATGTAGGTTAATTGATTAATCAAAACGAAGGTAATATATACAATTTTTCAGTTGAATTGAAAGTAAAAAAAAAGGTAAACAAATATGGCTGACTTTCCATAGTATTTGACGTCTTTGACACATATCGTGAAACACGTTCGCAGATATATTTTTACGTTAATACTTATATTATTATGTATATCAATAATTATAAAAAAGTATGTGAAACAATTTTATCACCAACTTAAAACCTTAAACCTGAAGAGGTTTAAGGTTTTAAGTTGGTGATAAATCCAAGATTGTGTTCTGAAAGTGCGTGATTATAAAATAATTTAAGTTAGCAAGTTTGTTTAGCTTTTTTCTACTTTTAACTGAAAAATGGTATAAGTAGTTGTTTTATATTATTTAATGCGTACCTACTATTTTTCTGGCTGTCGAGTCCTCTATAGAACGGTGATTATGTATACGAGGGTGGTAAACAAGCGTAAGGCCAGGCCCCTTTGTTCCTGCTGCAGATGGCCCCGTTTCTAATACGATCTCGCAGAGAGACTCCTACCATAGCCTCGAGTTTAATTTATTCACAGTGACAGCAAAAACCTTAACCTAACTCGAGTTTGTAAGCATATTCCCTCAATGTTTCCTAATGTAGACTCGTAAGGGTCACGGGCAGCACTAATTTCGTCAAAGTAGCGAATTACAGAAGGTTTGGCGATTAGGAAGGGTCGGTGTATCCGTGCAGATGGGTGATGGGCTAATTCTTCCTTATCTCAACACACCATTACCCATCCCTCGCACACTGTACTGGGTAGAAAGAGATATGGCCCCATTTAACCCTTTACCGCATGGATTTTTTGATGTGTTTGAAAAAAATATATGTAATTATAAATGTGAAATATAGGCTTAGAAAAATAATGAAAAAAACATATAAATGTTTTTAATTACTTTATTTTAGAAAAACAATTGCGGGCAAATCTGGAACAATATGCAATCTTGGCTAGAATCATATACTAGACAAATTTGGAACAATATGAGGTCATGACCAGTATAGTACCTATTGCCACAAAACGTAAAAAAAACTTCATATTCTAACAACAATATTTATACTGCCGCGACGTGTAGGTGTAAAATGTACTCTAGTATCCTCGGCCATCAAAACTCCAGTAAAGGCATATATGTATTTTCTCCTCTCTGTGACATGCTGCGCCTCCACAACAACCAGCTATTGACGCAACTGAGGTTTACTAAGTGGAAAAACAGCCTGTGGTGCCACTTTTTGCTCCTTACTTTTATTCTGTAAAATCCCAACATCGCGTCTAGAAGATCTACACCTCCCATGCATACAGTTCCAAATATGAAGATTAGTATTCGTTGACTAGACTGCATGTTGTGCCACATTTGTCTTAGTTCAAAAAGCCGTGAATGCATTATGTTCCGAATATGGAACAAAATTTAATTAAATAAATCAATGTAATGTAAATATAATTACTTACGTCGACTGCCGTAAAAATGTTGGGTTTTCATGTCACTGTATATTAACAACTATAAATTCACCAAAACTTTGATTTATGTTTAATAAAACTGCGTCCAAAAAAGGCTGCCTTGCTCTGTTCACAGAATCACTGCAACTGACTTTCTAGAATCATTTTTTGTAACATTGCGAAAGATTCAATGTTTAATAACTACCCTAATGGGTAATTTGTATATCTAGCTAGTATTTAAATGTAAAGTTGATACACAGATAATGTGTTAAAATAGTGTAGTAGTTGAAAATATCGAGCGTGCCAAATTTGTCACGATATGCGGTAAAGGGTTAAATTGTGCTTCCTAACGTATTGGTCTGTTTTGATAATAGATTTACATTATACAGCGTGTTACACGAGCCACTGAAAACCTTGAACGGGGTGATTTGGTAGTAGGGTGGAGCGAAAAAAAAATGTTTTAATTTAGTTTTTCCTGTATTACCAATAGATGTTCGACATCTTCGGATGTCTTGAAAAAAATTTCAAGGTTCTACATCAACGTCTTGAGGTGGCGCATCAGATTTGAAGTTTGAAGAAAAACGCAAATTATAGTTATTTTCAACATTTTTGTTAAACCAAATTTTTCGCTAATACCTATTTTAATTCTAATTACTTTAGAACAATAATAATACTTCTAGCTTTAAAAACAATTATCAGGTGTGATGCTAAACCTTAGAAATCTGAAGCAATAGACTCTTCATTCTCTCTGAAATACTGGGACTTCGTGTCAAATATTGATATGTCCTGCCTGGCATTTATTTTACAACGAATGGACCCATCTCTTGCTTCTGGTACAAAAACAGATGCCAAAGCCTCAGTTACGAGCTTGATGCACCATTCCACTGCCTGAGTGTGACAAGGATAGACTTCAATCTGAAATATTTTATCTCCTGAGTACATCGTTTCGGAAATCTTTGCGTCACAGTATTTCATGTTCACTGGGGGTTCTATTGTATTTCTTCTGACCAATTAATGAAATCATAATATTTGAATGCCTCTGTTCTAACATTTGGTAACTAAGACATTGCCTCACGATTTCCTTTACACTCTTTTGTTGTTTTTAACACCTTCCACGGCGGCAGTTCTCTTAATTGTGGTTCATCATAGTGCAACATAGCTAAAAGTAATTCTTCCGGGTGCGCAAAGAATATCGTTTTTATAATAATTGTCTTTAAATTAGGTCTTCAAGCAACTACAAACAACCTTTAATCATGCTAAAGATATGAATAGGCCCATGTTTACGATATTAAATAATTTTGATTGAGAGCGTTCGTAAAACATCTGTTTTTTGTTTGTTTGCGTAATTTTTCGCAGTTTCGTAATTATTACAATAAAAACATAATAATAAAATCAAGCTTGCAATGATTTGTTGGTAACTTATCATGGGAATGATGCTTTGTTTCAAATGTCGGTGGCGATCATTTCACACAAGTCTTTTACAGCAGGATATTTACCACTATTCAGTTCCAGAAGCTCTTTTATTAGCCACAAATAATATTTTACTATATCACATTACGTTAGTAACATAGTACAACTTAGTTTTATTGGATTGTCAAACAAAGGGCACCGCAAGTATCAAATTTCAAAATTAACAACAATTCAACTTTTTTACGCTTACCCTTAACACTTATTGACGAGTTTTATTTTTTATGTAGCGCTAGTATACCCAGTATAATACAATATACTGAACAGAAATGTAAGTTTTATGACATTTAGATACAATAAAACATTAACTTGCGGCTACACCTTAAAGGCAAAATTTTATCTTTTTTGCAAATTACCCTCGTGGTGCGCCACCTTAAAGCAAAGTCGTAGAGTCTTGATTTTTGGTCTGAATCAAGCTTACGTATACGGACGGTCAACTATTGATTATACAGGAGAATTAAAATTTGGAAAAATATTTTTTTTGGTCAAATTCGCTCCACCCTATTTGGTAGGTTATAATAATGAATAATAACTTTTACTATGAGGCCAATCACGAAATCAAAAAAAATGTGTCTTTTTCATACACTTTGACCGATCGATAACGATCGGAAATTTGATTTCTGGATTAGCTCTATACTAAAAGTTGTTCAGTATAACTTACCAAATCACACCGTTCAAGGTTTTCTGTATAAAATTTTATTTCGGTCAATTGCCTTTTTCTTGTTACTCGTTGCTATGTTTATTGTTTAGGTTATCCTAGGACGCCCTTCAAATCATAATTTAATAGCCTTAAAATTGACGACCTTGATTTTTTGACAGTGATGCCCACTAATCCTGTGTGTTATCCTCAGGGTGACGTAGCAGAACAACAACAAAAAAAAATTGGCCCCTTTAACCAAGTTATTTAAATGTAGACTACCTTATAAAAGGTAGGCAAGTAACTAAGTAAGTTCAATCTGAAGAGGAAATAGGAGAACAATTGTTTGGAGAAGCACCCGTATTTATTTCCTCAAACCTACTTGAACATTCGCCGCATACTCCGGAGGCACTTATCAAAAGGTCTACCGAAAACGGTCGACGTGCCTCTCTGTTGCACTTCTCAATTCATACGTAAGTGTGAGTGGGAGAGAACGTCGATCGTGATTCGCAAGCCCTCAGCCTTGCATTGCATTTAACGTTGAATCGGACTGCCTTTAAAGTAAATAAATTGAACGTTGCCAGCCTGATTGTGGAATTGTGGGGTTAACAAGTTTTGGAACTTAGCTCGATCTTTATGCAGGGTTCACATGAGCATAGTGCTCAAATAAAATAGTACATTACGACACAAGTGCAAAAAACATGAAATTCGAAACGAGTGGTGATGTTTTGAAACACGACCGCTAAGTGCGAGAAGTGTGTCATTTTATGTCAGGTCCAAAACTTCGGAGGGCCATCTGCACTAAAAGAACGTCGTACGAGACATGTATAGTACATATTAGTACATGTCTCGTACGGCACTGTAGAAATGTAATTTTTGCTTGACTTATTATTTTACGTGATTTTCATAACTACATAGTAGGTATAAAGCAACGTCGCTTACTGCTGTGTCTATCCATATGTATATACCTATACCTTTAAAACTACATAACGGATTTTGATGGGCTTTTTCATGCAGATTATGCCTTGTACCTAATCGGCAGAGCACTAAGATGTACTGTCAGCTGCAGAGAAAAGTAGACCCCCTTGCATACAAATTCGTATGCAAGGGGGTCTACATTTCGCTGCGGCTGGATTTTGGATATATTCAGAGTTATTTTCATATCTTTATAGCTTAAGTGCAGAGACTTACAGACAAAAGATTAATTAATCACTCACTACATATATAAACAACTCTTTTCTAGGTAAATGTTGTATTATTTGTTGTGTCAACAGTACTTTCGAATCCCTTTCTGATCCCGGTTTAATAATAAAAAACTGAAGAGCACTAAGTACGTGTATACCTAGCATTATCCGGCTTAGTGGCAATCTTGCAGATTGTTAAGCTTCTTGCCCCAAGATTGCCTGAATCTTGTTCCATGATTTGTTCCGTGAAGTTAACGGTGTACGTGTTTGATTTAGTTTCTACATTGATTACCTATAGTGTTGTTGCTTAAGTTAATTAAAGTTAGGAGCTGGAATAATCAGGATAAGATAAATTTAGTCTATCGGCAGATGTCTTTGTAATATGATTTCCCAAGAGGCTGGCTTATGTAACAATAAAATATTTATATAACATATATATTGCCACAGGGGCCAATCACCGATACCTATAGGTTACACACAGTACATTCGACGTCAAAGATATTGTTACAGTTTAATTGACAAAAAAAATTACACTACTCTATTGCCCTGACATTAAGATCGTGTAAATTATATTTTTGGCATCTAAACCGTAATGATGTCTTTGCCGTTGACTGTACTTATACTTGTTGTAATTGGCAATATTGCGCTCGGAATGACATGGGGCGGGTTATTTGACTACCTACTTTTGGTACTCTTTGTGACCTGTAAATTGTATGTTTTTATTAAATAAATGTCAAATGATTTATTTATATTAATTGCACATTTTTAAAAACAAAGACCAGTAAAAAACTATGAATTATAAAATAAAACCGAAACAGAGGCGACCATGATGTGACATATGACGTTAACTTACAATTTACCATAATAGTATTATTTTTTGAATACAAATGATACGAAAGTATGATGTGATTATTACATGAGCGATTAGCCCATATTTTAAATGAACTAAGTACTATAAAATCTCCATTCCTAGAAAAAATCGATTGAAGGTAAAAATTAAATTGCAAGGGCATGCCATTACACACATCTTGCAATACATGAACTTTCCCAAAGGTGTCAAAATAGGCAATCGGCTTGGAAGTTGAGCGAGATTCGGAGTTGATTTCCGTCTAGAGGTTCTGAGGCCCAACCGTGAACTACCAAGTGTTGTCTTTCTGTCACACTTACGTACGAATTCACAAGTGCGACACTGTAGACTGTAGGCCCTCTGTTCTTATACCCACTGTAAGCTTATGGTGGTCGCGCGTTTATCGTTTCGCAAACTCAATATTTACACGTTTCTATGTTATATTTTCGGGGTAATTAAATCTGAACTAAGTATCAGTGTGACAATGTTCATATTCCAAGTTGATGAAAATGAAACATATAACCTTGTAATATTAAGACAGCGGATTCTCGATACTACGCCGTCACTTTCGCACTCCCATACCTGTTAGAACGTGACGACAACAAACGTTATAAACGCGTGACCACCATAAGCCTGCAATACAGGGTTACTTTTTCACCGGTAAAATAAATTTTACCATTATGATATGGTGTGATGATATGGTATCGATAATAGATCACATTTATGAAATAAAATTTACACATTTTTTTTCATTTATCGTTAATGATTAATGAAAATGTAACATAGTTGATGGTAGCTCTAATTACAAGGTGTCAACGGTGCGGTATGACGAAGGCGGCGGGAAGGGGTGATCCAACCCGCCATGGCGCGCGCGATGACACAAACAGTTGACAGTTGTGTGTTTTGCCGGTTAAGCATGTCGATAGATGCGTACTACGTCCACATTTCTTGTTAGATTTGAGAATAAGTTCTAACATTAGTATTTTCATCACACTTGCTGTCTAAGCGTGCCATTGCTTACATGCGTAGCGGCAGTAATTGAAAAGTGAAATTCCCTAGGGAGTAACAGAAATGACAACGTTTCAAAATTTTCGATGTCCCTAAATCGAAAACCATTTCGAGATATACGCATGTAGATCACAAAAATATACTTATTTTTTAATTTTTTTTCGCAATATTTTTGTTAAAAATCTTAAAAATAGTTTAAAGGGGAAGTGACGTCACATCGCTGATTCAGAGCTGCCACTATAACCAAAAAAATCTTGTGGTTGGAATGTCACTTGTGTTTGGCATTGACATTTGATACTTGTTACCGTTATTCGTCGTTTTCTTACGTGTATGAAACATCACTTGTGACGTGATTTAGCTGATTTTTGACGTTCGTAACTTACGCTCTTTCTGCTCGAAGTAGTAATAAAAAGGGATTTTCGCACGAAAATAGCAATTTTTTTGAAAAATAAAAAATACGTGTATCTTTTAATATTGAGTTCTTTCAAAATAGACAATAAAAACTAGGACTAAAAAATATGAAATTTTGTCAAATGTCAGTAGTACGTCATAGAATAATAATAGTTTTTGTTAAAATTGATTTTTTTGTCGGCAAGTGTGATTTTTATCAGGATGGCCAGAGATTGCTCAGGACAGGGAGGATTGGAAAAAGTGGGGGGAGGCCTTTGCCCAGCAGTGGGACACTTCAGACTCAAAATAATAATAATAAAATAATAAGTGTGATGAAAAACATTGTATGCATCACAGTCGGTAAGCGGAACACTAACTCGAGTCATTAAAAGCCCTCCGCCTACGGCATCGGGCTTCTAACACTCTCGTTAGTAATTCCGTACTTACCTCTCTTGATGCACAATGTAGGTATACTATTTTTTTTGTTCTAAAGGGATAGTAACAAAAAATGACAGTATTTTGTATTTTGGACTACTATTACGTATGTTGGTTTATTGTACTGGTGAAAAAGTAGCCCTGCATAATCACATCACTTATTTCCAACTTATTTAAAATGGTTTCGAGACATTTTTCAACGATAAACACGAACGTACACAAGGGTATACATAACATTAATAACGTTTAAATCTAGGTCAGAATGATAGATCTGCGTACTCGTTTACGAGCCGAGCAAGATAAATGTACTGAAATAGTATGCAATTATTAGGGTGCCTACCCACCGCAAGAGAATATTACACGCTATACTACGGGCATTTTTGTTAGTATCTCAAACAGCTGGATTAATTAGTGAAGGCCCTGCAAAACCGTTTTTCATCACATCGCATCATGACCTCATCTCAGTCCACTGCTGGACGTAGGCCTTTTCCACTAAATGCGTGAACGAATTTCCGTCGCACGTGTATTGTATGATTTTTAGTACAGACTACAGATACAGATAGCCCTCCGTAGTTTCGCCCTGACAAAAAAATTATCACTTCTCACACTATTGCGTAGAAAAACCCCAACTGTACTAAAAAAAAACAATTTATACCCTTACACTTTAATTCATTCGCTACACAAGAAAATCATGGATAACGAACACACAGCTTTTGATTAATTGAATTAATTTGCCAAAAAGTCCAAAGTATCATAAAATAATTATAATAATATACTTATATATCACAGAGTGAACTGAGATAAAGGGTAGGCTTTCCTCTAACATTTATTTATGTATGCCAAAAAAAGAAATGCAATATGTTACTTCCTCACCATCTTTACGGTACAGGAAAGATATGTTTTGTGTATCCTACCATTCCGTAATTGTGTAAATATGTACCTTCTGCGACACATGCGTACACGAGGAAAATATCCTTGACAAAGGAAAATTTATTGTTTTTTTCTATAAAAACATTAATTTTGTTATGTTTCCTTGTATTTTTGGCCAGTAGAAAAGGTTACTATGCTGAAATAATTGGGTTGGAATATTTCAAACAATATAACAATATATTCCTTTAGCTTTTGATAATGTATAACATATTCATAATGCTTTATTGAACGTCATTAAAAAACAGATATTAATGCTTTCAGCCAAGCCGTCGACGTTGAGTCTGTATCGCTAACAATAACTTAATAATTGAAATTCCTTGCTTGTGAATGGACACAATATCATTAATGTAGATAAATACACAGAAAAGTTAATGTTAATTCATTTACAGTCAAACATGGTTCATAAAATAATTATTTAAACAGTTTCTCACGTGTTTAATTCCTTGTAGCCAGACGAGTAGATAAAAAGACCTGTGCATAAAAATCCAATTAAGATTTTATATATATCATTAATTAAATCCCTAGGTTGCATGTTTGCCTTCACAATTTGTAGATACCTACCTACATATGTTTATTTCAATACTTCTTCCGCTAAAGACAACATCTTAGGTAATAATATTTTAACAAAACAAACAATCGTAAGTATAAATAAACGGATACATTCAAATCATCAGAAGGACACATTTTGAAAAAGAACAGGAGCTTTTCAAAAGCCTTTTTAACAGACTTCAAAAATGGGGAAGGTTTTTTCCTATGTATACTTACTCGATATCTTCGAGAATTGTGAACAGATATTCAATTTATTTTTTAATTGAACGGATATAACCCCGAGATGGTCCCGTTGGCACTAAGTTGGGGTTTGCTAATGGAATCTTGGAGAAATCGGCTGCAGTTCAGTTTTTTTTTATTTTTGAATTTGGCGATTACTTTATTAAATAAGTATCTTGGGATCTATGGGAGACTTTTTACACAGATTATGCCTTGTAACCAGCGGAACAAAGATAAATAAATATCTTGGGACATCTTACACAAATCGCCCTAGTCCCTAAGCGACGATATATAATAGATAGATACATGTAGATACTTAAATACATAGACAGCCATGACCAAGGAACAAATTGTGATAAATAAATACACAAATAAACCCGGAACCTCCAGCTACGTAGGCAGACACTACCAACTAGGCTACGCAAGTTGACAAAAGAAGTGAATATTTTCATTAAGTTAACACAAATACTAAAAGAGTCCATATTATTTTTCTCTGTTTCTCATTCAGACGTTTGTTTATTCATGAGTGTTTGCGATTTCTAAGACCGTCTGAGTAGCTAGAGCCATTAAGCTCAAAGTGAAAGCCTGGGGGCTAAACTTGAAAAACAGATTTTAACCTCTTTGAAAGGAAATTTTGAGACGTCTCGGGACTTTCTTTTAGTTAGTAGTCAGACAATTTTGCACTGCTTTATGAAATTTTCAGAAGACTTTAACATATTTAATAATGTTTTGAACTAGTCGATTGTAAAATGAAGCAAGTTCTCAAAGCATAGGAATTTCACAATTATATTCATTCTGAAATTGTGAAAATTAATTCATATTTAAAGCGGTGGTGGCTCAGTGGTTTAGACATTTGACTTTCAATCCGAAGGTCGTGGGTTCAAATCCTGGCTCATACCAATGAGTTTTTCCTAAACGTATGTACGGAATATCAGATGATATTCACCATTAGCTTTCGGTGAAGAAAAACATCGTGAAGAAACCTGCATACATCCGCGAAAAAATTCAAAGGGTGTTATGTGAAGTTCCCAACCCGCTTAGGGCCAGCGTGGGGACTATAGCCCAACCCCTCTCATATATGAGACAGCGGGACATTACATAGGCTAAAATATTATTATATTATATTAATTCATATTTATACTAGTCCCGGTTTAGTATTATTAACTTACGCTTGTATTTATTATAAGCCTAACGTTTCGGGCGAGAAATTACGCCCACATTCGCAGGCAGACCCGTTTTACATCGAGTTGTTGTACAATTTTTCGACGATGAAAGTTTTTGTTTTAGTACTTGATGACTTCGTATAATTTGGTCTCCTAAAAAAGTCATTGCTGATAGGTTTTGAAGGACCCTACATAGACAGGCATACATTTTTTTCATCTTGATCTTTGATTAATAAATACAAAAAGAATGTCCTGGCCGGGATCCGAATCTGGGACCTCCAGCTTCTTCGGCAGGGTCACTACCAACTAGGCTCTGGAGGCTGGTGGTATATACTTACACTTTGCATAATGTTCGTGGCACAAGGATTAATATCGATCCATACACGATGTATTTTTTACACTCGCCAAAATTTGAGTACTCAGGTACTTTACCCTTTTAAGAATTCGGTTAGAATGGTACCTAATTTGTCAGTGAGTAATTGAATCAGGCGTTACTTTGCGGAAGTCTATATTCAAGGATAGGTAATACTTTGTTATTCTGCGACACAATCGCGGAGTAGCAATCAATATGAATATCGAAAAATGTTGTTTCAATACGAATCTCGGTGTTTGACCTCCACGCCTGTTACAATACCCGTTGAAAAGATTAGCTAGAAGGTTATACCCACACATAGCATACAGGCGTAATATTACAGACTTTCGCTGAACGCCAGGGAATTGTTTTCTTACCATGAGTTGCCCGCGGCAGAAATCAGCGTGTCGAGTAAGTGTCAGCGTCATTTATCTTATATGAATCTCGCTCGTAATGGTATTCATATTCATATTCATATTCATTTATTCCATTGTTATCATGTTCATCAGTACATAATATGGTATTACATTTACAATAGTCTTAGTCGGTCGGTATGGTATACCTTTCTTACTACATACTTACTGCTGTGGCGCAGCAACCCGGATTGGATCTTGACCTCTGGCACTAGGAACTGATCAGGCTTCTCTGTCTATTGCAGTATTTTGACCACCACTACTACTAAGTACAATTCACCGTGAAACCATCAGCATTTATTCACCGTGAAACTATCAGCATTTTCAGAATAATGCTCGGGAATTTACTTCTGCGTACATAACCATGATTTTCTCCCCGTAGTCTTGGATATTGGTTCCACTAAAACGTTTACAGTAAAACAATCTTTATAATTGTACTGTGGCTTACTACTGTTCTTTTTTATGGCACTGGTCTCACCGCAAGCTACAAAGCGATTAACTATCGACTATAAACCCGAGCAAAAGATACGCACTGCCGTGTAAATAAAAGAGACACGGGCCACGGCGATACTCGCCCAGCTATCAGCTATTACCGCCGGGCGAGTATCGCCGTGTCTCTTTTATTTACACGGGAGTGCGTATCTTTTGTTCGTGTTTATAGCCCATAGTTCATAGCTTAGTACCTCGCGGTGAGACCAGTGCCTAACACGCTTTTATTCGCTTTACTTGTACTACGTATGTAAGAAATTTTGGAATCTTAATTTGGCCCATTTCCTGGTCTTCGATTAGGATAAAATTTTACACACGCTCTGAGTTCTGATGACAATACATGACTAGCTAAGAAACGTCATTACAAATCCAAAATGGCGGCCTCCCCAAGATGCAGGACTGGAAATCCACCTACATGATATGGGTATCAAACGAAAGGTTTTGCTATCAAGATCCCAAAAAAATGAATTAATAGGAGGCAAACGTACAATGCAGGCAGACGGATTACCTGATGGCCTAATTGTAAGCGACTACCGCCACTTGCACTTGAACACTAAACTTGCAACCTGGTGTTACGAGATATGTATGATTATCTTATAAAACCTCGTTTCTACCGTAAATAGTAGGAAGTACAACGTCAGGAAATGTATGGTAGGGGCATGTATACACGGCACACGGATGTCTAATAAACCTAGGATCATAAAAGACGTTTCGCGAACGTGTTACGTGCTTTTTTCTGAAACTTACATTTAGGTACCCAATGAAGGCTTCAAGGCTCACATAAATTTGCACTTGTTTCAGCTTCTTGTATTATATATCCCAAGGACTCACGTTGTGGATAATACTTTTACCTACCTGAAATGAGACTTACTTGGTTCTACTTCTAGTTCAGTCGAGGTCAGTAGGTATACCTTGAATTTTCTACTCGTATTTGTTAATTCGTGTATAGTGATTTTTTTCTACTTGTGTAGTGTTCAAAAATTAACCTTTTGGAAGGAATTTGGCTTAACGTAAGTATTAACATTGTCGTTGATATAGTATTTTCCTAAGATTTGTATTTTTCAAGAATTAAACTCTAAACGTCCGAAATCTCTGAACGAAGTAAAGTCAAAGTCAAATTATTCTTTATTCAAGTAAGCTTAAGTATTAATAATCATTTTCGAATCGTCTGACAGAATCAAGATAGAAAAAAAAACGACTACTGGTTCTAACCCTACACCGTTCCTGAGAAGAACCAGTAAGAAACTCGAGTGGACTTATTTTTTGAAAACAGTATACTAATACATCTTATTAAAAAAATTGACTTTTATAGACATAACGTAATTGTTCAAAGTTTATGATTAATCGATTAAACCATTTTTGGGTAGGTAGTTAATGGTTAGGCATAATTTTAGCTAATAATAAAAAAAATAAGTTCAAATAATTTATGTTATAACAAAGTGACAGGAGAATAGAATATCCGCGATTGGAAAAGTTGAACTGTTCTGCGAGGTGAAATTAATTAGATTCTGAAACTAGATACAGCAAAGAGACAGTTCAGTTGTTCGAGGTCGAGCTAAAACTAGGCGGCTTCAAACTTACTGGATCTCACTTAGGTGGAAATGCTTATCAGTTCGTTTTCAAGTCTAATGGGCAATTCCGTTTGACACGTTCCACTATTAGCTGAATCTAAATCGGAAATGGATAGGTACCCAGTGCAATTAAAATTTAACTACCTACTTATGAACAAACCCCGGATGACGGGAGCAAAAATGCGTTTGTCAGTAGTGCTTAGTTAAAATATCGACTATTCTATGAAATGCACATCCATATGAACGATTTTTATAGATTATGCTAATTATGTTTCCCTAGTAGTTCCACTTCTTTTCCAAATATCAAAAATATATAAGATTTTTAATATGAATCCACCAATTTTTTTAGTGAACACTATGATATTTTTTGTGAATAATTTCTGAACGACATTCAAGCTGCTTTTTAGGCTTTAATTTTGGTTTTGTAACTGTCATATGTAGGGCTGCCAACTGTCCCGCTATATGCGGGACGTCCCGTTTCTGGGGCCCTAAAGTATGCGTCCCGCAAAGAGTTCGTGCGGGATGCCGATTGTCCCGCTTTTCAGGCAACACTAAACTGGAAAATTGGAAATGCTAAAATTAAAATATGAATACTTAACGTATTCAAATGGAGGACTTATAGTGTGATCATCTTTAATCTTTATTTTTTTATTAATGTTTGATATGAAAATAACATTTTAAAAAATAGGCGAAAATGACAACCTCCGTTCTCGGAAACTACAGGCTAAATATTTGGCAAAAATTACAGAAAATAGTTCCTTACGAATAGTAGAGGGTTTTTATCCTTTAATACACTTTCTCGTGCGTTCCGCATTTTATAGCCAAGCCCCGCAATTTATTCGCTAATGTACCGCATATTTGTGATATTTGGTTGGCAGCCCTAGTCATATGGTACTAGGTATTGTTGACATATTATAGTTTATCAATTTTAGATCGCAATGCCTCTGATTACGTACGGTTGCATAAATTACCGTTGATCAATACATTTCTAATTCATAAAATGTTGGTATGGATGTCGATAAAATAGTCGATATTTAACTAAGCACTAGTGACAAACGCATTTTTGCTCCCGTCATCCGGGGTTTGCTTATGAATGGTCGAGGTTAACAATATCTACCAATTACAATAAATGATCATTCGTCTGCCACAGCAAAACTTGTCATTACTGGACATGACCACTGGTGTGACGTCACATGCGTCATCATAACCAGCTACAATTGTATACCATTTTTTTAATGGTTACAAATATTAATAATACATTTTTTTAATAATACATTTCCTAACTAGTGCGGGTAACCTTCTTTTCGGCGAGGGTGAAAGTTGTAGCCCGAGTGAAACGAGGGCGACAATCACCCGAGTTAAAAAAAGTTTTTGCACGTGTAAGGGACGATTTTTTTTATAACAAGTGCGTCAAAAAGAAAAATTGCCGCGCGCGAAGCGTGCACAAAGTTCGTTTTTGCGCACTAGTTAGGAAAAAGTAGTTTTTTTTGAGGTTCGTAGTTGAAGTACTGTGACTTTATGTAGTTCAGTAGTTTTACGATATCTTTAATGCGGAGTCCAATGGAAGGTAATCTAAATCTAGGCTCATAATCTTCTCAAATATTGACTTTGATTCTGGAAGCAGAAAGCACGCCAACGCAATCAGCAGTCGTGAGTTAATCGCCAATCCCAGCGAATTTGCATAAAAACAATTTTGTACGTGAGAGGATTCAGATTTGACTGACAATTAAAAATGGACGGGTAATGTCCATAAAAAGTGGTAGAAGTACAGACAACAGTAAAAATAAGGTACACAAAGAAAGCCGCAAAATTACCCAGTAGGTATACAGTGTGTGTCTTTGACCTGGGCTTTTACGAAAATGGGTAATAATACGCATTACTAGCAATCGTTTTGCAGTATTAACATTTGACAAATAATTAAATTGACCGTACAATTACTTTTATTTCCTCCGAACGATCAATGTAACGCGTGTACTGCTTAGTTTTCAAACGTTGTGAGTGGCTGCGATCTGTCATTGTGAAGTGCAAATTAACGATCCATTTTGAAATACAATGCTTCTCAATTAACTTTTCTTAGAAAATTCCCCGGTTTCGATAAAAGCCAGTATCGTAGACACACACTGTAAAACTATATAATTTATTCTGACAAATTACTAAGTGCAATAAATCATAATTGTGTATATTATATTATACAATACTAAATAAATTTTATAAATCGTTTTAATTATTAGACGAGGTAACGCAGTAGAGCAAATATCTTTGAAAAAAAATAGGTACACATCTAACTTAATTTTTTATAAATGAGTAATTAAATTATATACGGAAAATGTAGTCACAAAATCCATCTTTGTTGCAGAACCTGATGATGTAGCAGCATGAACGCGCCGGCAGCTGCGGCGCTTCTCTTGGCCGCGCTAGCCGCTCTGCCTTGCCGGGGTAAGTGGTAATCCTACCTTACCATATCCAGCAGTGTTATTCACTAAGGAAACCGCCTTGCTATCACCGCTGTGTCAGCGCTGCGGCAGCGTCGAGCCTAAAAATGGTATTCACTTATATACTTTAAACGACACTAGCGCTCGGCGACGAATGCGGCGTGAGCTGGAACTACACTACGTCGAGAGTTTGACGTTTAATGTACAAACTTCGTATTCTCTAACGAAAAACAGCGACGAACTCGCCCACAACCTCGCTCACAGCCTCGATTCCTAATGTCAAATAAAACAGCTAGGATTTTAGACAAGTCTGTCTCGACGTCGAGCTCGTTGACGAACGCAGCGTCGAATGTGTGAATAAGGGAATAGCATGGCAGTAGGGTGGGTCACTGATGTACGTATGAAGAAAAAAAAATATTTGATTTTTACTGGGCACAGTTGTACGTAAATAGTTCCGTAATTACGAGTAGGTCGACAAAGAGTGTGCAAAATGATTTGGCCATCGGAATTAATTTTCTGCCTCCGGATCTAATTGAAAGATTTCATAGGTAGCTGTGGTCCGTACATTTTACATGTCCGTACATATATTATAGTGTTATATCAGTAAATAAGAAAATGTTTTATTTTAATTACTTATGTTAATTCTAATTACTTATGTTAATTTCTCTAACTGGATCCTAGATATCTGAATAAAGAATTTAATTATTAATTATTATTATTATTTTGTACTGACCACAGTTGATATTTATGTTTTTACTTTTTGTTGCAACATGAGCTATATTTGAGTATTGTGTTTACCTGTAAATAGCTTTTCTAAAGTTACGGAGCCAAAAAAGACTAAAAAGAATTGTTGGAAATAATAACTTTATTTTTGAAGCCTCATACATTTTAGGAAAATTTTAACTCAAATCCGGAGGCAGCAAAACTTAATTAAAAATATAATAAAGATAAGAGGAATAATCAAACATCAAATTGCACCGTTTTGTATCAGTGCCCTCCAGAATTTTTTTTTTTGAAAAATGATCCACCGTCAGTCCTATCCAGTAGCCGGTACCACGAGTTGGAAAGTAAAGGATACGTTAGCTTTTACTCGATACGTAATGCATTCCATCACACTCTCACTTACATATTGGAGAAAGCGCGGAGGTCTGATGCCTTAAATATCCAGCAAAACCTAACAATACCGATACTTGCAATGCCATAGTACGGCTACTGCCACCTTATCCATACCATGTCTTGGAAGTGCAGTATGTAGTTTACGAGTAGTTACGCGCCGGCGGTTTCTGCACTTGTGCTGATTGCGCTATCCGTGTCTTGCTGAGGTAACCTTACCTTTTTTTACGTGGAAAATACGTTACGCACACCACCCGGGCGCGACAATAGACCCAGGATATATTATGTGGGACTCCGATGGCCAATGAGACCCTGGTTTTAGATGAGGTCACGGGTATGCATGAGCACACTTCTACGACCTCACAGCGGCTGTCCAAGGATCTAAAAAGATCCATCTTCGGAAGGAACAACGTACCTCTCCTCCTAGTTGCACGCGACGCATGGCACACGCACTACTACTCAGGGATCCTTGTGTAGACGGCATGCGCCCCCTACAGCAACGGGTGTCCTTGAGGTAACCCAACCTAGTCTATCATTTCCTATGCGGATAGGTCATTTCTATTGCAGTGGGCTATACAGTAAAGTAACGCGACAGCATCCACGGTGCTTAATCTCGACACGCTACCCGTTATAACTTTCCGAGGTAACCCTAACTACCTCATCATCAGTGATCGGTTTTTTGGGTTCCCCCTAGCGGGATTTCATGTATAAAAAAATACGGGTGTGACTATACAATTTTATATAACACTATTGTATTATACACACAAGAGCATACTTTATGAAACAGAAATATGGCAATATAAAGGTGAATCAACTTTTTTCTGTCTGTTATTTCCATGGTTACGGTAGCCTGAGTCACGCTGGTTTTATGCAAAAATGCAAACATACATTTTTCTGGTAAGCCCTTTCTTTAATGGGCCACCTACAGACATGCACTAATTGCATGTTTGCCTAATTTAAGTAGCATAATTTTGCATAAACTAGCGTGACTCAGGCGACCGTAACCATGGCAATAACAGACAGAAAAAAGTTGATTCACCCATAATTAAAGTTTATTTTCCAAGTTACTTCAGGAGACCCGCCGGGAAAATCCAAAAAACCGGTCACTGCTCATAATAGTGTTTGGCGTTTTTGGTAGCAATTATAATATGCCAGATATTGTGATAGCTCTGTCTTGCTGATTCACGGAACCCATCCTACTCTATCTACGTCAATATTAAAGTAATACCTACTTGCAAATAGCTTAGATGTGAAATCCTATTAACCGCAAGTCTCGATAGCTGTTTCAATAATAATAATATTGATAATACATTAAATATGGGCATTTCTACAAATATACCTGTGTTTATAACGACTGTGAGTGTCGAATGCTCGTGCCAAAGCATTGCTTCACCTTGGCATGTGTGACACATACGTGTAGAAAGCAATTCTCGCTTTTTAATTAAGCCCGTTGCACAGCGGCCTACTGTCAAAGTATTTTAATATCCGAAGAAGTCTCCTTTTATGAAAGCAAAGTGTCCCAATTCAACAAAAAGTAAGAACAATACCAGTAATATCGTTCTCGAAATTCTAAACTATAATACTGAAAGATAAATCGCCTGAATATTCTTGAATGAATTCCCTACAGCCTTAAACTCTAAAAACACAAAAAGGCTGCAAATGACTGGCCATTATTAAATATTTTCCCTAAAATACAAAAAGACTCTCAAAAATAAATTTGATAACCGGAGAGCCTTCAGCTGGTGTTTCTTAAGTGTCTTTTTCATCTAAATTAATTCAGCGGGAGATTTTATACAAAATGTCCGCGAAGATCTCCCTTGATGGAAAATTAATCTCCCGGTTTGTTTCGATAGCCCATGATGTTTAATCAAGGGAATAAAACTTCGTTGTTAAGCGGTGGAGTAATTCTAATTATATGTTAAATTTGCATTGGTCTGACCCTTTGCATTTGTTCTTAATTGCTTTGATTCCGTTCATTCTGTATAGGCCTAAATTCACATCCTTCAACTTGCGGAACGGATTTGCAGTACGTACAGCCGTTATAATGAAAACCGGTCAAGACCATATCGGCCCATGCTTAGTATAGGGTTCCGTGGTTATACAAAAACGGCTGGATCGATTATATTCGAAATAGTTTTATTTTAAATTATTGGATAAGTCCACTATTCATGATTTTTTTCATATTTTTATGACCGTGCGAGTAGGATCAAAAGATGGAGAGAGGACAATTTTTAGGTATTATATAATATAAAGTTATTGTTTTTGAAAGATCTATTCAACAATACCATACACTAGGATTATAGCAAAATGAAAAATTCTACCCCACTTTACGACATTTTTTTTGTATTTTTTATTTTACTACTTTATCGGCGTGGGTTAATTACGAATCCTTATCAAAAACTGACGAAAGGTGAATATGTATACCGCTTCATAAGAACAAAGCTAAGAATCATTTAGAAAATTTGAACTTTTATACCATAGTTTAAAATTTCTGTTCTAAATCTTGTGTGCACACTCCATGAAATTGCTACCCTCGGCAAAATTTCGACGACATGCCTATTACGAACTTTAAACCTGTGATGTATGAGCTCCAATTTGTAATAAAAATATTGTAATGTATGTATGATAGGGGTTTGTGTAAATAAGGATATCTATGTCAACATTTTAAAAAATGCTCTTTAGACACATTCTGAGAATATTAATTAAACTAATGTTGCCAGCGTAGCGTAAAGTAGAATCTTAAGCCTCACTTACACAATCTCGGGTTAAGCTTCTAATGCGGAGTCAACTGGTCAAGCCCATACATTTTGGCACTAATATATTTTGTGTTAGCAGCATAACCCGATTTTTGTGAAACTAAGAATAAGTATACAGACACGTATTTGGCCCAAATTTAACCTAAAGCTAAGAGTTCTTTATGATTTTTACGTGACGGCATTGTAACGAGCATTATCAATTTGCTATAGTTTGATATTGACTTTGTACAGTTTTGCTTAGTACCTTCTCTTACCAATATTGGAACAATATTTCGCCCACGTGTAAAACTGAAATTCAATTTTAATTTCCAGGCACCGACGCCGACTCTTCCTCAAATATCTTGAACCCTCAAAACCGCGCAGAAAGTTCGAAACCTACTATTAATAAAGTTTACCAAATGCTTCACACGCCAGATGTACACAACCAGACGCTATTCAGGAACACAAACCCTTTCAATCTAACTAGTTTTAACTTCTACGCTAGTTTAAATGAAACATGTTGCCATGAAGGCGAGAATAAAGGTGCTCATTTTGTACATAAGGCGGTAGATAAAAGGAATAAGAAACGAGCTGTGAGTGTGATTGCTGAACTAGAGGCGACGACCATGGTAGTCATGCCTAGTCCACCTCTGATGACCGAGCGACGCCAGAGGAAGTATGGAGAGACTGGTTCAAGCGCCCCGCTATTAAACTACATCTTCGATACATATTCCAACACGCATCACCATAAAAACGATAGGTAAGTGCTCACTCAATCACACTCGACAGTGATATATGAGAAAATTGTCGATATCTAAACATCATACCCCGCCCTACAGTATTTAATTTAAATTTCTGCCAACTTCGCAAGTCTCTGTTTGCGGATCCTTTGATTATTTAGCGAATAGTAATTTAATTGGGATATTGCTTGACTTCGGCAGAGTTGTGTACGAATGATATTAGCGAAATTGGAAGTCGGAATTGCAAATTGCGAAAAATATCGTGAAGGGCCGTAATAATTTAATAGCTTTGATCAATTTGCTAACATTTGCTTTTTAAATGAAATTAGTATGTTTTTCACTTGGGAATATACCTGA
The DNA here is from genome assembly GCA_025490895.1 of Thaumatotibia leucotreta. Lineage (NCBI taxonomy): Eukaryota > Metazoa > Arthropoda > Insecta > Lepidoptera > Tortricidae > Thaumatotibia > Thaumatotibia leucotreta. The sequence goes on from JALPQI010002711.1 coordinate 92,894, forward strand.
AAACAGACAATTAAAATAAATGGAATTAAATAATTGCAAATGAATAAAACATTCGATTCCCTGTAGAGAGTCGCTCACGAAATGAGGCCCTTTTATTGTTAGTGTGAAATCGATTTTTGGTCTGGTGACTATGCTAAACAGACTTTCAAATATTACTTAAATATTCTTTTTTACTTTTAGTTTATAAATAGAAAACTGCTTAAATTACCCAGAATAGACAGAATGTGGTACAATTTCTTAAACTAGTTAAGTATTATGGCTTGATCTGATTGACATCTAATTAAATCAAAAATTAACGTCATATTTTTTGTGTTGCGTAGTAAAATAAAATTAATAAATATCTTGGGACATCTTACACAAATCAACCTAGTCCCACAGTAAGCTCAATTAAGGCTTGTGATGATGGCACCAAGCGACGATATATAATAAATAGATACACATACTTAAATATATAGACAGCTATCACCAAAAACAAATATTTGTGATAAATAACTATACATATTGCCCTCGCCGGGATTCGAACCCGAAACCTTTGTAGGCAAGGTACTACCAACTAGGCTACGGACGCTGAATTTTTGTGTAACGACTTTTGGCAGTGAAAAAATGCGACAAATTCAAATTTTCTATGAGTGATCGAGTTCCACCAAACACTCCTGAATATTTTTGTTGCCAAAAGTTGTTTTCATTCAAAGCCTTTAACTATGTACAGTCAGGACATAAATATATATACAATTTTAGACCTTTTGCTCCAGACATAAGTAAAAATGGCCGTGTGGTGACGGCAGTAAGAATATATTTGTCATTGTCACCACCCCAACTCCTCCTGCGGGTGTCGTAAGAGTCGACTAAGGGATTGAAGTGTCACTGACCGTTATTTGATAAAATATTGATGATGGGCAGCAGCGTCGTCATAGTGGACACATTACTGCGATCGCCAATCCGCTTGCCCAGCGTGGCGATTATGGGCATTTACCTCCTAATGCGTCTATCTATACGCATAGTTAATAGGAGAGGCCTACGTCCAGCAGTGGACTATCACAGGCTGATGATATGATAAGTAAAAAAGTGTATACATATTTTTACCCTTGACTGTAAAACTTTTTTGCTATCGACCCGTATAATGTCCCAAGATGACATTTATTTATTTTAATACTGATTAATATTCATTTTTATCTCTGCTTAGTAGACCCGGAAACGGAAATGGTATCTATACGGCAGCGGCGCCGGAAATAGAGGCTCTGGTGGGGTCCACGGCCAACATGGATTGCAAAGTCGACGCTTTGCACGACAAAGTGGTAAGTATCCTTACTTGGCAGATATTCCATTTATTCGCACGAATCGCACGAATCGCTTCGCCTCTTCTTTCCTTACGCGTACTGCCAAGGAGTGGAATTCCCTGCCGACGTCTATATTTCCGAGATTATATAAGGTCCTAATTTATTAATTGCAGATATTTTAACACATGATACACACATGACATTAAAATTATTAACTTTAAATATAAATTAAGAAATCTTTTCATGTAATTTTTTTGATTTCATTTTCCTAACAAAAAAATTAATTTTAATTTCGTCTAAAAAAAATCATCATGTGTGCATTATCACATGTCACAATAACACTGTCTGTCATGTCATCAAACGACACAATCCAACGGAAAATAACATGACATTGACAATCAAGTATTTAATTTATCGACGAGAAGTGGCCAGTTCCACTTAAGTGGTACGTAAAAGAGGTACTAGAATCTATTCAATGAGTTTTCATTTGATAATCACATAAACAGGGTGTTTTTACGTAGGAAATTTGTTTTTCCGTTTTCTCCAAAAAACATCGTAAAAGCTATAATGTTTCACGGTTTAATATACTCCAGAGACCGAGTACTATCAGCTGTAAAAATATCTGCATCTAATAAATTAGGACCTTATATGTATAACCCGTCAACCTTCAAGTCAAGGGTGAATAGGCACCTTCTGGGCAAAGTCACTCCATCGTATGCCGCGTCTCTGCCATTGGCTAGTCTGTGGCCATGAGCCCATATCAAATAAAAAAAGTATATACAGTGTGTTAACATCATGCAGGCTTTTATTGATACCGTGGATTGAGATGCAGATTTTTAGCCAAATCGTGAGCATTATCAAAAAATCGAATCTATTGATTATACTCGAAATTAAACCGTAATTCTTTTTTTAAGATAAGTTCAGTGAGAATCAATGCACTTCTAAATTTATCGTTAAGTTAGCGCTTGACAATGACAGTCAGCGCACTCGCAGCGTTTGACAACTTAAGCAGGCACGTGTTACATTGATCGTTCAAAGGAAATAAAATTAATTGTACAGTTAATTTAAATATTTATTTGAAGAAGAATAAGTGGACAAAACAGTGATGGTACTGTTTATTATTAACCTGCTTTAAATTCCTTTATATATTTGTATTTTTTTTATACTAGTACAGTCGAGACATTAGTACATTTCGTACCTTGTCACAGTGAGAATCAATATGAAAGCTGCCAGGACTGTCATGTTATAGCTACTATGACAAGGTACGAAATGGGTAGGAAATTAAATTCCTCGACCGTACAATAATGGTAGTACAAGTGCGAAAAATTCTTAACGCATTTCCTTGTAGCATGTGTATTGATCGTACGACTTTTTTTAGTACAGATGGCTCTCCGAAATTTCTACCTGACAAAAAATTATCCACTTAACGCACTAGTGCGTAAAAAACCACCTTCTGTACTGAAAAAAACTTTTTATTTTATTTCTTAGGTATCCTGGGTGCGCAGAAAAAGTGACCAAGAACCAATGGAATTGCTAACCACGGGCACACAACAGTATACAGCTGATGACAGGTAAGTAACGTATTAAGTATAACAGATACGGTCACGAGTAAGTATGCCGACAGACTTGAAAGATGCTGATACATATTACTGACCACATTTTAAGACTATAATGTCGTATGAATTTTTTCTGGATTCATCGTAGTTTCAGAGATAATATGTTGTAAAAAAAAACAATTTTCAACATAACTCAATGAAAACTGCATGCGTGACTAAAATTTTACACTATGATTCAGTATTCATTTAATCATTGCTTTGTTTGTACAAAAGATCTTATAAATAGTAATGACTCAACACAACCCTGTAAGGGCACTTCAATAAGATAACAAACTAAAACTAAGTAACTAATGACACTATGCAATAAGATCACAATACAATACAATATATTATTTAAATGGTCGGCAATTAATATACATATGGCGGCAGAGCGGGCGACATTTATTTATGAGGTATTATCACATATATATTATACTTATTTTTTAATGAGATTTCATCTTGACGTACTCATTGATTGGCGTAAGAGAAAACGTGAAATAAAATAAAATAATCACAAATTAGACACCGATTTTTAGTTTCTTTTTTTTTGATAATTGTATTGTTTTATTGACAATTAACCACTTTATCGTAAAAAATCCGGGGTTAATTTTTTTGGTTTCAGGCTTATCTGGGTTAAGTAATTAAATTCAGAATTACACTTATCTTACTGTTTAAAACTAACGATATCCACAGGTACTCAGCGCGTTTCATACCTCCAGACATCTGGAGGCTACAGGTGAAGGAAGTGCGGCCGACTGACGCAGCGTTCTACGATTGTCAACTGTCAGCCCATCCACCGAGAACCGCGCGAGTCACTTTACGAGTTCCAGGTGTGTTCTCCTTTGATATAAGGACCTACCATAGCATCTAGGACATGATGCAGAGAGTAAATGTACACAAACACGTGTTTTGAAAGAAAGAAAATCGTTTATTCGAGACAAGAACACGGTACAAACAAAACAAAACAGTAAACACGAAATTTTGTACCGAAATTGCCAAACCTCAGCATGTTGCCAGCAGAGCCAGCGCTGGTCTTCCGTTTTGGCCATTTGAGTTAGACACTGACGATAGGATAGACACAAAAATGTATACACAAATCACAAATGATTATATACAAGAACTTAAAAATAAATAAAAAAATAAAATATAAAACAAGCGGCTGAGTGTGTACCGCCCGACAATAATACCACCCATGTGTACAGGGCTTTTGGACTGAAATGAATGAGGTTCAGATTTCACTAACTGTAAAGATGTTCAGCGAGTTATCAATCACAAACCCATTCTTTCATACTGCTTATAGCTATAAGTCAGTAGTTTTATAACTCACTTATATTTTTAACAAAATATTTTTTTATGCATTTATGTCTCAATAGCTTGAATATAACGGTTTCTACTGTCAGTTGGCTGAAGATTTTCATTCAATTTTCTTTATCAGCTACTTATGCGGTTATTTAATTTTATTAAATTGATTTTATGGCTTCAAATTAAAGGCCACTTACATATGAAAGCTCACGTTCAACGTTATCTTCTTCTGAATTCTAAAGCTATGTGTCCCTATAAAGCATAAGTCCAACGGCTTTCTGGAACCCGCTTTTCTAAATTTCCCTCTGGATTTCGACGTTTTCTGGATAATATATCTACGGTATTGCCGACTCAGGATCTAGCAAAAGACAAAAATTTAAATTCATGTTAAATAGTTCTAAATTATGTTTTTTTCTGTTTAGTTAGTCAAGTTACACAAAAATACTAATATTGACGTCCGAAGTTATTATCAGATTCTTAATAATTAAAAGCTTTAATCATTTAAATAAAGTAATCTAAACGCTAATAATTTTACCCAAGTAATTTAATTGTAGTTAAGTTGGGTAACTCGGGTAAGTGAATCAGGCAACTGAAAAACTTCTTAAATTTATTTACTATTCAAAAATTCGCCGCGGGGAAACAACAACTTTACTTTAGGATTGGTGCACATATTTTTCAAATTAATATTTACGTACATTTTCACAATAATATTTCATCATAATAATATTCTGGTGAACATACGAAGTCCCGCATCGGCTGGTATGGAGTACCTATTGGTCAGGTACAGCCCATTTCCAGTAATAAATTTTAACAATATTTTTGTATTCTACAAATAATAAGGTAAACTGAAATTGGCGAAATGGTCAGGCGAAAATATTTAGCGGTATCATACGGGACCACATTTTTGGGGACTTAAAAATTGCAACTTTTTCAAACTTTAAGAAAGTTTAACCTTTCGTGTGGCAAGCATATTTTTCAATAGTTTTCCCGTACGCGGATCTACGGCAAGGCTTACGAGGGCTTAAACGAGCTTTTGTTGATGAGATATTATTAATAATTTACTACATAATACTGTACGGAATAGGGTTATGTTTTCAAAATGACGGGCGTTTGTCCAATCCTTGGCCATCACTCAGTATAAGAAATTAGCTTGGCACTCCTCACGAGTAGGCCAGGCTTGACGTAGGTACAGTAATCACAGATGCTAAATCAAGCGCATTGCTCCAATTAATTCTGGAGACAAATTGCAGCCATATTGTCCATCGCTCTTGGAAATGTCATCAAATAGAATATGGCTATTGGCTACTCCGTATATACATAAAGGTTGAAATCAATGACCCAATACAAGATAATTGATCCTGAATGTATTAGAAATAGTGAACAATATTTCTATACGTTAGAGCCAGATTCACACTGATTGTCTAAAATATGCATGCGGTATGTTTTTATTACAATGAAAATGATATTATAGTAAATGTTAAAACATGAGCTCATGTAAACGAATAATTGTTAAAAAACCTATTCCGTATTCTGACAGCAAATCCTTTCATTTGATGCCCATGGGGGTGGATTTCAAATAGCCAGTCCGTGATCTTGGAGAGGCCGCCATATTGGATTTGTAATGACGTTTTCATCACACTTGCTGTCTCAGCGCGCCATTGCTTGCAGGCGTAGCGGGAGTAATAGAAAATTTAAATTCCCTAGGGTGTAATAGAAATGTCTGTGCGTCATAGAATAATATTTTGTCTTTAAACTTTTTTTTTTTTGTTCGCAAGTGTGATGAAAGACATTGTATGCATCACGGTGGGTAAGCGGAATACTAACTACCCGGCGTCGGGCTTCTAACACTCTCCTCGTACCTCCCTTGCACAATGTACTAATCTTATCATCAGAACTCATGTAGTCATCCTAATAAAAGACCGAGGACGACAGAAAGAGGCAATGGTTCAAATTAAGATTACATGTTTTGTTACATACTTAGTTACAAGATAAGCTAATAAAAGCGTGTTAATAATGTGATCAACCACCTGATAAAAAACCTATTTTAGCTCTTTCAAATTGTAAGGCCGTACGACTTTTAATCTTTACGACCCGGGTTGTAATATCCGCTTAAGTAATAAATATCTTTCGATAGTACTTGACACTTTTCGGTAAAGGAAACCGCCGTAAAAAGCGGACAAAAATCCCAAAAAGGCTTAGTTTCCCTCCGGGTTGGAAGGTCAGATAGAAGCCGGTTTTGTAAAAAAATTAAATATGACAAGTGTTACCGACGCAGAAGACTATCGGTAGCAATATTTAAGTTTGGTTCGGTATTTCTTCATTAAAACCTTATTTTATATATAAAATAATTGACACTCAAATTGAACCTAATTGAACTTATTAGTTACACGGTATTGCATGTTTTTTGTAGCCTAATAATAAATTATTGATTTCTTAAGCCCATATTTCGTTAATATATTATTGCTCATTTACTAATTTATAAGGTTCATTGTTTCTCATCACATCATCAGCCCATCTCAGTTCAGGGTGCTGGATCACAGCTGGACGTAGACCTCTCCTATTAAATATGCATATAGACGCATTGCGGTGTGGTGATGGCAGTAAGAATACATTTGTCACCACCCCAACTCCTCCTGCGGGTGTCGTAAGAATCGACTAAGGGATTGAAGTGTCACTGACCATTATTTGATAAAGATTGATGATGGGCAGCAGCGTCATCAACATCATAGTGGACACATTACTGCGATCGCAAATCCGCTTGCCCAGCGTGGCGATTATGGGCATTTACCTCCTAATGCGTCTACATGCATAGTTAATAGGAGAGGCCTACGTCCAGCAGTGGACTATCATAGGCTGATGATGATGATGATGATAGACGCATTAGGAGGTAAACGCTTTAAATCGTCACGTTGAACAAGCGGATTGGCGATCGCATTAATGGGCCCACTATGATGACGCTGCTGCCTATCATCAATCCTCTATCAAAGAATGGTCATTGGTCAGTGATATTTCAATCCCTTAGTCGACTCTTACGATCCCGCGGGAAGATTAAATGAGGTGGTGACAAATGCATTCTTACTACCGTCATCGTCACCACACGGCCACTTTCATTGATATTGTTCAGAAATACACTTGAAAACTAACCCCCTTATTCATAAACGTTTGTTAACTTAACAAGCCGCAATATCTGACTGCGACTGTACATATGTAAATATTATATTATTAATACGTACTAATCGACAGTAACTTGGCAAAAATATTAGGTATATAAGGTCCTAATTTATTAGATGCAGATATTTTTACAGCTGATAGTACTCGGTCTCGGTCTCTGGAGTATATTAAACCGTGAAACATTATAGCTTTTACGATGTTTTTTTGGAGAAAACGGAAAAACAAATTTCCTACGTAAAAACACCCTGTTTATGTAATTATTAAATGAAAACTCATTGAACAGATTCTAGTACCTCTTTTACGTACCACTTAACTGGAACTGGCCACTTCTCGTCGATAAATTAAATACTTGATTGTCAATGTCATGTTATTTTCCGTTGGATTGTGTCGTTTGATGATAGTCCGGTCCGTGGGCTAGTCGGTCTGAAATTAGAAAACGGTATAATTTGGGGGTACTAAGTGTCCTTTTTACAGTAGTTAGACATATTCATAAGGATGTTAAAAAAGTATGATAGACATCTCAAAGTGGTAGCTAATAGGCATACGGGCTATTTCAAGATTTCCGTTGTATGACAGGTATGGTTAAAATTAGGAGGTACAAATTTTCCTTTTCACGGCTGTTAGGTAAGCTTATAAAAACGTCAAAAATGCAATATTGATATTTATAAGTGCTACCTAACAAAAATGGGAGCCAATCAAAGATGGTGGATCTCAAGTTTTACAAAATCAAGTATATCTCGAGAACTATTAAATATATCTAATTACTCTCTTGAACAAAATTAAAGGCATATCTGTAAGGTTCATATTTTGCATATACTTCATATTGCTAAAACCAACTAATAATTAATTATGACCAAATTTATGAAAATTTCGTGATTTTGATTTTTTTTGTGTCGTGTTTTTACATAGTAGTCATGACGCTAAAAAAATTAAATATTTTTTTAAAGATAGTGTATTTAATAAGCTTTAACTTGATGTATTAGTCCGTGGGCTAGTCGGTCTGAAATTAGAAAACGGTATAATTTGGGGGTACCAAGTGTCCTTTTTACAGTAGTTAGACATATTCATAAGGATGTTAAAAAAGTATGATAGACATCTTAAAGTGGTAGCTAATAGGCATACGGGCTATTTCAAGATTTCCGTTGTATGACAGGTATGGTTAAAATTAGGAGGTACAAATTTTCCTTTTCACGGCTGTTAGGTAAGCTTATAAAACGTCAAAAATGCAAGATTGCCATTTATAAGTGCTGCCTAACAAAAATGGGGGCCAATCAAAGATGGTGGATCTCAAGTTTTACAAAATCAAGTATATCTCGAGAACTATTAAATATATCTTATTACTCTCTTGAACAAAATTAAAGGCATATCTGTAATCTTCATATTTTGCATATATACCATATTGCTAAAACCAACCAATAATTAATTGTGACCTAATTTATGAAAATTTCGTGATTTTAATTTTTTTTGTGTCGTGTGTTTACATAGTAGTCATGACGCTAGAAAAGTTAAATATTTTTTTAAAGATAGTATATTTAATAAGCTTTA